>CM045446.1:35946169-35968669 GCA_024666655.1 Dascyllus trimaculatus | reverse complement strand
AATTCTTTAACAGTAATTCCTGTTTTAATTACAGATAACAGCCTGTAAAATCACAGGAAACATATTAATCTACATGTTAATCAAACCAAAATTGTAAAAAATGTCCAGATAAAAAAAGTTAGATTATTTTTACACTATTACATTTTTTTTACTGTTCTTTCATCAGCAAAAATATTAATTTTGTTAACAAATTTTTGCTCTCAGCAGAGAACAGGAATATTTTACTGATGTGTGCCTTTAAATATACGAATATTAAGGTTTTAATGGACTGAATTTTTTACTGCTATTTTACAGATTTTTCCTGTTTTGTTAAATTACAGATAAAAGCTGATAAAATCACAGGAAACGTATTAAACTACATGTAAATCCCAAAAAAACACATCTAAATTGTAAAAAATATCTACGTCAAAATTCTGTATTTTTTAAAAAAGGTATTCAATCTCTTAAAATGTTTGACTGCAAAATTACACATTTTAAAATTTTATTTATTTATTTATTTTTAGAGATTTTCCCTGTTTTGTTAAATAACAGATAATAGCTAATAAAATACCTAAAAAATAAAAATAAAACCAATAAACAGGCCAAAACTCTAAAATAATATTAATAATAACAGTATTTTTTTTTTTAAAAACAGAGGATATTAGAATATTATTAACTTTTAATTATATGTTAAGAAATGAAAAATAAATCAGTATTTTATTTTATCAGGTGTTTTTTAATGACTGGTCTTAAACTGGGACTGTTCTACTGGATGAAACCAGCCTCAGATATTCAGATTTTATATCTTCCAGGCTGTTTTTAACCTTCCTCCACTATGAACGCTGGTTTCTGGCCTTGCTGCTGGACCGTCACCGCTTCCTGACGGCGTTATTATCTCTAATTATACATTCACGAAGCTCTGAAGGAGGCGTTCTGCTGGATTTGCAGACTGAGCTGATGAAAAGCGAAGCCTCGGTCCTTCTTCCTTCTTCTTTCCCCTCGTGCTGCGAGGAATCCAAATAGCAATCAGGACGAGGGCTTTGCAGAGATGTAGGAGGACGGATTTACATCCAAACAGCTGGAGGGTTCTGGCTTTAGCGGTGCTTAGGATGGGATCAGGATCCAGTCGGAGGAAGCCTTCTCTTTGGAGTGCTAAGCTGCAGACCGTCCACGGAGGCTGGGCCGAGGCTCTGCTGGTGTTTGAGGCTCTCCAGGTTCCTCTGAGCTGAAGGTGAACGTCTGGTCCAAAAACCTCCTGATGCTCTGGGCTGAGCTGCTCTCACACAATGTAAATACTGTCCTAATGACTCCTGAGCAAACTCTCCCTGCTGATGTCGCTACGTGGCTCGAGGATGTGGGGCGGGCCGGAGGGTCCTTATTGACCCGGGACGGTCCAGAGACTGTCGGAGGAGCCTGCCGGGGGGTTTCTGGGGGGGCAGGACCTGAATCCCAAACAGGGAGCAAACAAAAGGCAAAGTGGTGCCAAGAATCTGAAGCAGAAGAAGCAGAAGAAGCAGAAGAAGCAGAAGAAGCTGTCGATGCGGCGGCTGAGAACAAACCTCCAGCGGCTGTAAGGATTGTGATCCACTAAAAATGATCCCTCAGACCAACCAGCAGCCTCAGAAACCTGGAGACACACTTTGATTTACTACAGATAAATATGTTTTTAAACTGTTAAATTACAGATATTAACTCGCTGAATAACAGAAGAACTATTACAGGATTTTAAATGATATGAACACATCTGTATTATTTTTATTGTATACTTTTTAATTACAGATATTATATTGTATTTTAAATAGACATCTTGTTGTTTAATATTTATATTAAATACTTAAAAAATAACTAGAATAATTTATGTGTTAACTTTAGTAAAATAATTAATACATTAATAAAAAATTTAAATAAAAACAGCAGAAAATAGCAAAAATCTGTATTTTTACAAATAGTGATTTTGTTTACTATCAATGGCTATATAACTGTTATTTTACATGTTTTCCCAGTTCTCATAAATTACAGATATGAACTAGTTAAATAACAGAAAAACTACAACGTGATTTGAAATTACATGAATTTATCTGTATTATTTTAGATTTTCTTTAAAATAGATATTATGTATATTAAATATTTATATTAAAGATTAAATATTGTTAACCATAAAAGAGTGTTAACCGTAAAAAAAAACTTAATAATAATTTAAAAAAAGAAAAAAGCAATCAAAACTTCAAACATCAAAAATCAGTATTTATTTATTTATTTTTACAAATAGTAATTTTTGTTTACCACATTTGGCTGAATAGTAAATAATTTTAATTAAAAAAAGTGTTATTTTACATATTTTTTATTTTTTGTTAAATTACAGATATTATCTAGTGAAATCACAGAAAAGAAAAAATTATGAAAATTATTTTAACCACAAAAAAACATTTAAAAAAACACATCAAAAGTTCTAATTTATCCAGATGGTAATTTATTTATTTACATTTGACCCTAAAATTAAACTATTTTTATAATATTTCATTTAAATCAGTGGAGAACATGAAGTATTTTTGCAGGTGTGTGTTGAAATCTAAAAGTAAAATTAAGAATATTTAGGACTGAAAAATGGTGAATGATATTTAACATTTGGCTGCATTTAAATCAACTAAACATAGAATTATTTTACTATTATTTGCAATTATTTTCACCAGTTTTGACAACCTTGCGTCCAGATTTTTACAGTTTAAAATAAATAGTAATATTTACAAAATAGTAATTTATCATTTTATAGCGTTTGAGAGTAAATTATATATTTTTAAATTAAATATATTATTATTTCTACAGATATTTGCTGAAAGAAAATGAATATTAAGGATTGAAAAATAGGAAATAATTATTCTAACTTTTTTTTTTTTTCAGAAATTTCTAATAATTTGTTCCTTTGTTTAGTAAAATCAGAAGCAGCTTCCTGGTTTGTTTGGTCTCATCCTGCATCGACTCTCTGCTGATGGATCAGACGCTGCTTTTCATCTCTTCTTCCTCCCGTCGGACGCCTCCACGAGATATTTGTGCTTCTGAGCCTCACTGAGCTCCAGCCAATAGCTGCAGCCGCCTGCCGGGAGGACGAACATGTAAATGAGAGGAGCAGGTCGGAGGTCGGCCTCCATCAGGTGGAGTCACACCTGAGGCGTCCGACTCCCGCTGACCCTGTGGACGGCCGCCACCGCTCGGCTTCCTGGTGGAGGAGTTCAGTTTGTTCATCATCAGAATGGAGAGGAACCCAGTGAAGCTGTGTGATGTCCAGGACTTAGACGGAGCCCACAGCCTCCGACCGGCTGCTATTAAAACTGCAAACAAGCTCAGTTTTCCTTCCATTCCTCCGGTTTGCTCGTTTTAATTAGTGGCCCTAATCTGCAATTAGCCCAGAGGTCAGCCGCACTGTTAAATTACAGAAAGAGGCCGTTTGTAGACGTCATTTAATTAGACTGTTAACCTGAGAGACGCCAGAGTCACTGATAGAAGAGGAAGCTGCAGACAGAACTCATGTTTATGTCATTTAAATGATGGAAACTCACATCTTCTAACAACAGAACCCACAGAAACCTGCATGTTGGTGTGAAAAACTAAAGGAAGGTGGCGTCTGAAGACAGATTAACCTTGTAAATCTACTAAAACGTCAACATCTCACAGATATTAATCGTTATTTGAATGAAAAGTTACGTATATTAAGGATTGAAGAAGAGATAACTCATTAAATAATAGAAAAAATATTAATTTACATGTTAATCATAAAACAAATAAACTGGCCTCTTTAAAATCTGTATTTTTACTAATATTATTTGTTCATTTATAACATTTGACTATAAAATTATTTTAACTGTGATTAAATTCACAAAAAATATTCAATATTTTACAGATATTTGTCAATATATGATGGAAAAATTATGAATATTAGGGACTGAAAAATAGTGAATATTTATTGTTATTTAACCATGAAGTTACACATTTTTATTGGATTTAAATCAGCTACAAATGTCATATTTTATATTTATATTTGGGGTTATTTTCACCATTCATTTTTACAGTTTTTGAATTCTACATTATTTTCCCTCGCTGTCAGATTTTCCAGATTAATTATTTTCAGATTTAATAATTTTTAATAATTATTTATTTTAATAAAAATTTTTGCCTGATTAATAGAAAAAATAATTTAAATGTTAACCATTAAAAATAAACTGGCCTTTTTAAAAATATGTATTTTTTATAAATATTTTTTGTTTATTTATAACATTTGACTGTAAAATTAATTTTTACTGTGATTAAATCAAACACTAAAAGACACTTGTACTTTTTTTTAAAGAAAGTTACGCATATTAAGGATTGAAAATAATTTAAACAGTATATAGTATATTAATCATCTATAAATATGATGAATAGATATGATGGTAACCTGCATCATATAAGAACAATAACTCATAAAATAACTGAACTGACTGTCTGGACATCAACAAAAAGCCATTATTTGACAGTTATTTTCTATTATTGGACTGAAAACGGTAAATAACTTTTAATCTGTAGTTTTAGAGATGTTTCCTGTTAAATTAATGACAATAACCAGTAAAATAATAGAAAAAGTTATATTAATTTACTTGTTAACCACTAAAAAGTGGATGGGATAAAACTGTAAATAACATCCTATTAAAAAGTCTATATTTTTACAAATATATATTAATTATTAATTATTATAGGCTCTTTTTACTGTCTATAAATCATCAAAAATATCAATAAATTACAGATATTTGTAAGAAAAATTCTGTGTATAAAGAATTAAAAAATAATTTAAAAACTTAACATTTGACTGTAAAATTACACCACTTTTACTGGATTTAAATCAGCTGAAATAGAATATTTTTATAGATATTTGTGGCTATTTTCACTCGTTTTTATTGAAGTTTCACTGTTTTGTTGAACTACAGATAAAATTCAGTAAAATCACAGAAAAAAAAGATTAATTTGCACTTTATTTTGAAAGAAACTGCTTAATTAGACTTAAAACGTCCGTGTCAGTCAATCCCACAGTGAAATTAGCTGCAGATACGACTCATATTTATCTAATTTAACTGCTGTTAGCAGGAAAACGATGCAACTTGCAGCTTTTAACAGCCGAACCCACTGAAACCTGCATGTTAGCTTGATGAGCAACAGGAAGGAGGTGTGTGTTTACGCTGCGTGGCGTCTGAAGAGAGATGATTTACCTAAAAACCGCAGTAAACGTGACACCTGCTCATCTCCCAGGAGGGAACAGCTGTATGAGCATGTGTCCACGCGCCGTAATGCCTCTAATAAACTTCACTTCCTGCTCCTCGCTGGGTGATTATCCTCTCCTGCCAGCTTCCATCTTAGAGCTAGCGTCGTTAGCTTAGCTCAGGCTTCGGCTCGCTCGGCCTTCGGCAGGACTTCACTACATGAATGATCCGTGAGACTGGAGGGTGGAGGATGGAGGGTGGAGGACGGAGGGTGGAGGATGGAAGGTAAAGGATGGAGGACGGAGGGTGGAGGTCAGAGGACGGAGGGTGGAGGATGGAGGGTAAAGGATGGAGGACGGAGGGTGGAGGTCAGAGGACGGAGGATGAAGGATGGATGATGGAGGATGGAGGGATGGAGGGTGGAGGGTGGAGGACGAAGGATGGAAGGTGGATGATGGAGGACGGAGGGTGGAGGATGGCAGATGGATGGTGGAGGGTCGAGGATGGAGGATGGCGGGTGGAGGTTTCAGGGTGAAAGATGTAGGATGGCGGGTGGAGGGTGGTGGATGGAGGATGGCAGGTGGAAGGTGGAAGGTGGAGGATGGAGGACAGAGGATGGACGGTGGAGGATGGAGGGTGGAGAGTGGAGGGTGGAGGACGGAGGGTGGAGGGTGGAGGGTGGAGGACGGAGGGTGGAGGATGGAGGGTGGAGGACGGAGGGTGGAGGATGGAGGATGGCGGGTGAAGGTTGGAGGATGGAGGATGTAGGATGAGGACGGAAGGTGGAGGTCAGAGGATGGAGGGTGGAGGATGGAAGATGGAGGATGGAAAACGGAGGACGGAGGGTGGAGGATGAAGGATGGATGATGGAGGATGGAGGATGGAAGACGGAGGACGGAGGGCAGAGGAGGGAGGGCGGAGGGTGGAGGGCGGAGGGTGGAGGATGGAGGATGGAGGACAGAGGACGCAGGGTGGAGGATGAAAGACGGAGGGTGGAGGTCAGAGGACGGAGGGTGGAGGGTGGATGATGGAGGACGGAGGGTGAAGGATGGAGGATGGAGGATGGAGGATGGCAGGTGGAAGGTGGAGGGTCAAGTATGGAGGATGGCGGGTGGAGGTTTCAGGGTGGAGGACAGAGGATGGCGGGTGGAGGGTGGTGGATGGAGGATGGAGGACGGAGGACGGAGGGTGGAGGATGGAGGATGGAAAACGGAGGACGGAAGGCGGAGGGTGGATGATGAAGGATGGAGGATGGAGGATGGAGGATGGAGGATGGAGGATGAAGGATGGAGGATGGAGGGTCGAGGGTGGAGGGTGGAGGGTGGAGGGTGGAGGGTGGATGCTGCGTGTCTTTTTGCTGCTGCAGGTTTCTCAGTTTGAAACAGCTGCAGTAAAACACAGGAGCTGCGACATCGAGGTCGGTCGTAGCTCAAACCAGACGTACTGCTGCCACCGAGTGACTCACACACCTCCACCCGCCTCCATTTTTAACTCGAATTCATTCACACCCCACGCAGGGACCTCCTCCACCTGTCATGATTTTAAATGTGTTATCACCGACCTGACAGAAGGCTGAGCCGCTGAACTCAACAACAGAAACACTTCAGAGGCGACGGCTTCCTCCTCAAATCTCATTTCAAAGCTTCCTGCTTCTGTGGTTAGCATGGGCTAGCTAACCACATGCTAACACATGCTAACACATGCTAACCACATGCTAACACATGTTAACCCATTCTTCAGAGGAGGATCAGGTTCTTCACGCTCAGTATTCCAAATCTCGCGTAGCCAAACCTGACTTCAGTGTAAACAAACATGGTGGAATAATGGCGTTCCTTTTTTCAGTCACCAGTAATCTAATTGATCTTCCCATCATTATAAGGCCGTTACCGATGCTGCCAGATTTCATCAGACCATCTAGATCAGTGGTTCTCAACTGGTGGGTCGGGACCCAAAAGTGGGTCACGAAGCCATTTTTATAGGGTCGCAGGAGCATTGCTTGCCTTCTGTCATAATCACTTAGCACTTAGCAGTTGTGTGTGGCATCTAGTGCTAGGGTAGCAGTGCAGCACTTAACAATAGCGATTTGTCAGTAGTATATTTTAAGCAAGTACTGGTTAGCAGTAGCATGTAGCATTTAGGAGCTAGCTAAATGGTAGCATCGGCACCGGTCACTACCTGGAGCATCTCCTAAACAGGCCTGGGTCAGTTGAACGTGGCAGTGCTGGTTGAATTAGCAGTTAGCATTAGCATTTAGGAGCTAGCTAAATGGTAGCATCGGCACTGGTCACTACCTGGAGCATCTCCTAAACAGGTCTGGGTCAGTTGAACGTGGCAGTGCTGGTTGAATTAGCAGTTAGCATTAGCATTTAGCAGCTAGCTAAATGGTAGCATCGGCACTGGTCACTACCTGGAGCATCTCCTAAACAGGTCTGGGTCAGTTGAACGTGGCAGTGCTGGTTGAATTAGCAGTTAGCATTAGCATTTAGGAGCTAGCTAAATGGTAGCATCGGCACCGGTCACTACCTGGAGCATCTCCTAAACAGGCCTGGGTCAGTTGAACGTGGCAGTGCTGGTTGGATTAGCAGTTAGCATTAGCATTTAGCTAAATGGTAGCATCAGCACTGGTCACTACCTGGAGCATCTCCTAAACAAGCCTGGGTCAGTTGAACGTGGCAGTCCTGGTTGGATTAGCAGTTAGCATTAGCATTTAGCTAAATGGTAGCATCGGCACTGGTCACTACCTGGAGCATCTCCTAAACAGGTCTGGGTCAGTTGAACGTGGCAGTCCTGGTTGGATTGTGTAGCAGCAGTGTGAACTGGCACTAGGGGGGGCGACTCTGGGACGCCAGAGTTCACCTCCTAGCCTCCTGGAGGTGTCGTGGGACTAAGTAGGAGAAACAGCGTTGAAGGGAGGTTTCCACCTGATGACCCCCAGAGACGTGTTAGGAATCACTGCTACTGGTAGGTATAGAGACAGATTAGGGATCCTAGGTCCTTCATGGAGGATGGATCCTTTCTTTTTTTTAGCACAAGTGTCTTGTGTTTAAATTACATTTGGCTCTGCCAGCTTATTGGAGAAAATGACGCTGAAACGTGTCAAAAATGAACCAAAATGAGCTCCGAATCTGTCAAAATGGGCCAAAATATGCCCCAAAACTTGGCAAAAGTGTCCCAACATACCAAAATGAGCAAATAATAGGCCAATTTTTTTTCCCAAGCTGCATCAAAATGTGTTGAGACCACACCCAAATACACCTAAATCTAACAGGAACAGTGAACTTCAAAAAGTATGGTCACGACTGTTATTAATAGAGACATAGTGGATCCTGAGACTGGACCAGTTGAGAACCACTGATCCAGATTTCTGAGCCGAGGGGCAGAGATTCTTTAGGGCTGTTAAAACTGATGCAAATTAATCCATCATCATGATTAATCTGATTAAAATTTTTAGCGACGGTAACTCCACTTGTTTGTTTTTACTTCCTGTTCCGTCAGTCAGCTGACTCAGCTCGCGTTCTGATTGGCTTAAATCTGGTACACGTGACATCACACACTGAGCGTGCTCGCCCCACACACTACAGGGTTTATAGTCGCAAATATTAAACATGTTCATTATCTACGATCTCTCCTTCTGAGTGGATCGGACCAGACAAAGTCACTCTTACACCCCACAGGAACATCAGACAGAATGTGATTTGCAAACATCTGACAGTCGGGCCTTTGTTGGATTTGATCGTAAGGAGAGATTGGGACAAAAATCAGCCCGAGGGTCGCCGGTTCAAGTCCCCGGACTGGCAAGAGGTTGAGGTGGGAAGGTGAGAGCGACCGCTGGTCCCAGTCACCACCACTGTGAGCCCTTGAGCAAGGCTCTTATTACATTTTTTTATAACAATCTGGGTTGTTGTTAGATTTCGGGCTCTAACAAGGCTCACATAAAGAACCTGCACTGTATATTCAGTAGGATGTATAATAAGGATTTAAAAATGGGAACTCAGGCGCAGCGGTTAGCAGCGTCGCCTCACAGCTAGAAGATCCCCGGTTCGCGTCCCGGTTAGGACGCCTGGGATCTTCCTGTGTGGCGTTTGCATGTTTTCACCAGGTTCTCCAGCTTCCTCCCACAGTCCAAAGACATGCTGAGGTTAATTTATGATTCTAAATTGTCCGTAGGTGTGAATGAGAGTGAGCTTGTTTGTCTCGATATGTAGCCCTGTGATAGACTGGATACCTGTCCAGGTGTCCCCTGCCTTCGCCCTGATTCGACTGGGATAGACTCCAGTCCCCCCGTGACCCTACAGAGGATTAAGCAGCGTATAGATGATGGATGGATGGTAGTTTGTTCCTTAGACAGTCGGCTGTTTGGCTAAAATCTGTTTCGTCCAAGCAGAAGTCAACCTTTCAGTCTGAGCATTTACCTCCTTTGTATCTTTCTGTTCCTGCTGCACTGAGGGATCCAGTGAAACATCACATGAAAGACGAATAACCAGGTTTCGGAGCGGTCCATAAGGGAAGAACATGTGGACGTCCTCGGCTGTGGAGCAGATCGATGCCACAGAAGGACTAAGTGGTCAACGACAGGAACGGCTCTGCAGCTCTGCGGGCTCCAGATAACCCCGACCGGCAGACAAACACTCGGCCGGCCGCACAAAGCCCCCGCCCCCGGCGTCGCTCCGCTGCCCCGGCCGCTGAGACTTTGTCCAGCAGCAGAGGAGAGTCGGTCCAATCAATCCGCCCAGCGTGGAAGCTGAACTCACACACGGCTGCCTTAAAAACCCAGCGTCCGGCTGTGACACGCCTTATCAATCACCCAGAATATCTCCTTTGTTCTGCAGCATAAAGACACTGCCGGTCGTAAACGCACTCTTCATCCTTGAACCTGCGACTCAGTGCTGCTATAAATACCTGGCCTCTCCAGCGGCGCTCAGGCCTCCTCGTTAGGCTCTACGGGAAATAACCAACGCAGGGAGGTGCAAATCATGATTGGACTTAAAGACATGTTGCTAAAAAAGAGAATTAAACAGTGAAGTGTGCGTGAAATAGAACAACTCTGGAAAACTTGAAAGATTAGCTTCCAGAGGGTGAGTCAGTAACTGGGCCAAGCCGTCCTCCTCCTCCCCTCCCCCCCCCATCGTCTCCCGATAAGCTTCGCCAAAAGTGAGATCTAGCTCGGGGCGTCTGCAGAAGCCTCCGTGAATAACAGCGAAGGAGCGCTTTTAAGAAAGACAGGGGCTAATTGTCAAACAGCCGACTTCCAGCCGGCGGTTTCCATGTGGCTGAAGCCCGGTATCACTCATTAATGCCCCGGCTCCTCATTACTGTCTCCTCGCACTTTTGAAAGACTCATTACCTGCATAATGGAATAGTGCTTAGAACAGTCAGACCTTTCCTTGGTGTGAATTAATCACCTACATGCACAGTCAAAAAGGGAATTCTCACATTAAATATTAAGAAACTCTCTCGCTTTCCACTTTCTCAAACTTCTGGTCGGTGTACTTTCTTGAAGCGCACCGTCGGGGACATGACACCGGCATCACCCCGCCGCCTTTCATGTGTCTGCAGGAAGAAGAAGAAGAAGAAGAAAGAGATGTACTTACAGTTGACTGTGACTTTTACTGTTTTGGTGTCGGGAGAGGCGATGTCGTTTAAAGCGCTGCATTCGTAGTCTCCAGCCTGGTCCCTGGTGATGCCGGTGATGTTGAGAAACTCGCCGCTGTCATACTTCCTGGCTGGAAATAGAAAAACGAGAAGCAAAGCACTTACAGCGTGTCAACACAGAATGCAAACACACAAACCCCCAGTAAATAAATATATAAATGCATGCAGCCTGTGGAAAGCCTTCATTTGCAGTAAACAGCTTTCAACTTCGAGCCCGGGCAGGAGAGGCGGTGAGGTTTTCGTACTGAACTCCTGATTACCTTCCTTGCATCCTAAAATAGCGGCGGATCAGCAGCGCATCGATTTGCTCGTATTGATACGGCGGCAGGAAATAATCCTGCATTCCCAGCCATGCGCTCATCATTTGCTCGACTCCGGGCCGAGCAGCCGGAGCCGTTTCCTGGAAGGCTCGCAGATTTGACGGCTCGGTGCACATGTCAGTGCTTTATGGTTAGCCAGCGGTGCTAAAGGGGGGAGCAGCCGAGCGCCGTGACTGGCAGGAACCTGAGAAAGTGCGAATCCACACGAGCACCTGCACAAAACGCTCCCATCAACAGAAAAGTAGAATATACCAGCTGATAGACTCAAACCCGCCATGCAAATGCAATACAGCTCAGCTAGAGTCTGCAGGAATGCACACTGGTGAATTAAATTTAAGTATTTTATGTGATAGAAACACACAAAAGCCATGGTTATCATCCAGCCTTGAGTTTCCAAAGACTCCTATAACTCTGAATTTGATGAGATGGAATCACTGAAACACACGAATCTTTGTTGTGATCGTTTATTTTGGTTCTGTCATAGATTTATTAAAGGTCTTCTGGACATATGACAAAATCTAGTGCATAAATATACAAACAGAAACTTGAATTATCAGTTTTAGTGATGTACAAAGTTGTGTTGGTCAAATTTTCTTAGTTTCATGGCCTCCTATCTTCTCCTGACTTATTCTGATCGACTACAGCTGCTGACTCCTCTGATCCAGTTTAACCAGAACCACTGATCCACTCATTAGACTCAGACACTACAGTGGGAAAGTTTGAGGAGCTCAGCAAAGATCTGACGAAGCAAATCATTGACTAGAACCAGTCAGAAAGTCCCTTGGAGCCGTTTCAAAGCAGCTTCAGGTCCTAGAATCACCTGTTTGTAGTATAAAGTTCATGGTCCAGGTGTGTTGCTGCCACCATCAGGAAGGAAACACAAACTACCACCTGCTGCTGAGAGACACCTGGTCAGGATGGTCCAGAGTCAACCAGGAACCAGCAGAAAGCAGGTCTGGATGAACCAGAAGCTGCTGGAACACAGCTGTCAGTGTCCACAGGGTTGGACATCAACATGAGCTGAGAGGCTCCATGAAGAAGGAAGTACTTCCTCTAGAAGCAGAACCTTAAAGCTCCACTGATCACATGGACAAAGAAAAGGCCTTCTGGAGGAAAGTTCTGAGGTCAGATGGAACAAAGACTGAGGAGAGAAGGTGAGGCCTTCAACCCCAACAACACCAGACCTACCATCAGCATGGAGGTGGCAGCATCATGCTCTGTGGAACTGGAGCTTCACACAAAGTCAATGGAACAATGAAGGAGGAGGATCAGAACCTAAAACCATCAGCAGAAGGTTGATCTGGGACACAGCTGGATGTTCCAACCAGACAATGAGCCCAAACACATCAAAGTGGTGAAGAAATGGTTCCATCAGGCTGGAATGAAGGTTCTAGACTGGTCCCCCCAAAGTCCTGACTTAGACCATTAAGAACCTGAAGAAACCAGTCTGAGTCATGGAGACGACACATTCAGATGGACTGAACCGGTTCCAGAGTCAAAGAGAAACCAGACGACTGTAGACGGGAACCAGAAGAACTGAACTGAGGAGGATATGGACAAAAAAACCTATGAAAGAACCAAAATGATTGATTGGTTTTTGTGTTTTTTGTAGAGTCATAGGAGCCCTTATGAACCCAAGACTCTCATGATAACCATGGTCTTCACAGGTGGATGTAAACTTTTGTTCGCCGTAGGTTTGATTCCCACAGACTGAAAGGACGTGTCTATTTGCTGGTGCAAAGTCGGAGCAACAAAAGCCAGAAAGCAAACAATGACTCTGACACAGTTTCACGCGGAACAAAAGGACGTAAATGGAGTTTATCTCAATCGACGCCGCGCCTCTTTGTGCCATTTACACCGGAGCTGCGATGAATCGTCGCCGCATTGACGGACGGAAAATGAACGGACGACTCTTTTAACAAACAATTACTCATCTCGGTCGTTTATCAGACGCTCAAGGAGGGATGCTTCGCTTTGTCCTGGCGAAAACAGTTAATCAACACTGAAAATAATCACCACTTGAAGCTCTCATTGAGACCTTATAAGATGATTTAGCCCTGAATAAAGTGGAATAATCTGGTAGATTAAGTCTAAATGCTGGCAGGCAATAATCCACATCGCAGCTGATCACAAATATTATTAGGCGGTGTGTTAAATTATCATACATATCAGACATTATTAATTACCTCTTTGTTTACATGGATAGATCATTTGACTGTGTGGATAATAAACGGTTATAGGAGCTCAGCAGGCGGCTCCGAGCTCACTGTGAATCTATTTATGCAGCTCTTCTGGGGCGGGTCGGGATGGAAAGATGCGTGGAAGGATTTGGGATCAAACAGAGCGACACAATCGAGCAGCACACTGTTCAGAAAAGCCGCCGCGACCCGACTCTGACTCAGCAACATCTCACGAAACAGCAGCCAGAACCGAGACAATCCCAGCTTCATGGGTGGGGGGGGGTGGGGGGGCAGCGCTGCCAATCCGCCGAGTTATTATATAACGCCACCTCCTTATTCCGCAACCCCGGTGGCTTTTTATCTGCTAACCGCTACGTCAGAAAACTTAAAAACCGAAGGCGCCGTCGATAATGAGCTTCCTCTCGCGCTGCTGCGGCGCTAACAATAGAGTCCGAGAGTGCTGGCAAAGATAAGTGCTGGCGAAAAAGAAAGGAGGAAAATGTTTGAGAAAGTGATCCACAAACAAGCGGCAGGCCTGTTAATGTGCCAGGAGGGCGCAGGCACGGAGACGCCGCACAAAAGCCCTGTTTTTGCGGCGCTGAATGGCGCATGGTCGGGCTTTGCAACGCCGAGGAGGCACTTTGAGCGGCTGCACACAGCTTCGTTGTCTTAACTTAATCCTGCTAATGTGGGAGGCCGTGTGCAGGAAAAACAGCGACTAGGATCCAACAGGAGGCTGCAATGCACAGTTTTAGGGCTTCTCCTGAATCGTAACTTGGATGTTTTCACTCAGGTATGAGCGGGAAACAAACAATGAAGGACTGGATTGAAAGACGCAGCAGGCTTCCGTCCAAATCAGCCGCAATGTCGAAGATATTTACAAGGCAACAGGCTGTTCGGTGGAATCAGCAGGCAGTTTTTCAGCTCGAAATAACAACAGGCTGTATTTAAGTTAAATATAAGTCTACGGTTTACGTGTGACTTGTTCTCGCTGAAGCTTCAGTGCATCTCGCCGTGCGGTAACCCCGCTGAGTAATAGAGCTCGAATTAAAGTTGTGACAGATGCAGAGGGATCAGATATTATCTGTTCCACCGAATAAGTAGGTCTCCTGTTAAATCAAAGCCAGCACCTTTTCCCCAGGTAAAAAAAGCCATTAAATCTTCCTAAAACGATAGAAAAACACAGCCAAAGAGGATTTCCTTTAAGTACAACCAGAGAAAAAGGTGTGTTTATGCTGCAGCCGGATATTTAATCTGCTCCAGAAATAATATTGTAATTCCGTCGTCATTTGTGAAGCAAATCTCCTTGGGTTAAGTGACACTGTTTAAGAAAATTTGCGGCAGAAAGGAGCGAGATAAAACATTGTTTAATTAAAGTGAAATGGTCTTTTTATTATCTATTCTTCACCTGTTAATTAGACCTCATTTTAGCACCAGCGCCGTCCAAATTATGACCTCTTAAGTGAGTGTACGAATGAGGCAAAGCAGGACGGAGCTTCGGCTTCCATCCACACCGAGGTGTTGATCGTTATGTGGTGGATGAGTGTTTTTGTCAGCAGACATTTGGGACGTGGTCAAATGTTTTAATGGCGGCTAATAAGGGTGAAGGCCAGAGAATAATTTCAGCTCCATTTGTCCACCTACATGTTGCTGTGCAGGAATCATGAGTCCTGAATGGATCTGAATCACACATATTCAAACGTTATTTCAGCAAAATGACATCCATTATTTTAAGGTAATGAAGCTCAGTGGCTGCAGGGATTAAAGGGAAGTCAGGGGACATTATTACAGACAAAGTTCATCACAGCCAGTTGGTGCTAGAAATCAACAGTTAGTGAAATAAAGATCATCTGACGTCAGTGAATGTGTCTCAGTGATTGTAGAATAAAGACTCCTGGATCTGGAAGGTCCAGTCCCTGGAGGAGTCCCTGAAGGAGTCAGAAGAAGGAGACTAGTGAGGGAGGACACCAATACTCCTATGACTCCTCTGAAGGAGTTAGAAGAAGGAGACTAGTGAGGGAGGCCACCAAGACTCCTATGACTCCTCTGAAGGAGTTAGAAGAAGGAGACTAGTGAGGGAGGACACCAAGACTCCTATGACTCCTCTGAAGGAGTTAGAAGAAGGAGACTAGTGAGGGAGGACACCAAGACTCCTATGACTCCTCTGAAGGAGTTAGAAGAAGGAGACTAGTGAGGGAGGCCACCAAGACTCCTATGACTCCTCTGAAGGAGTTAGAAGAAGGAGACTAGTGAGGGAGGCCACCAAGACTCCTATGACTCCTCTGAAGGAGTTAGAAGAAGGAGACTAGTGAGGGAGGACACCAAGACTCCTATGACTCCTCTGAAGGAGTTAGAAGAAGGAGACTATGAGGGAGGCCACCAAGATGACTCCTCTGAAGGAAGAAGGAGACTAGTGAGGAGGACACCAAGACTCCTATGACTCCTCTGAAGGAGTTAGAAGAAGGAGACTAGTGAGGGAGGACACCAAGACTCCTATGACTCCTCTGAAGGAGTTAGAAGAAGGAGACTAGTGAGGGAGGACACCAAGACTCCTATGACTCCTCTGAAGGAGTTAGAAGGAGACTAGTGAGGGAGGACACCAAGACTCCTATGACTCCTCTGAAGGAGTTAGAAGAAGGAGACTAGTGAGGGAGGACACCAAGACTCCTATGACTCCTCTGAAGGAGTTAGAAGAAGGAGACTAGTGAGGGAGGACACCAAGACTCCTATGACTCCTCTGAAGGAGTTAGAAGAAGGAGACTAGTGAGGGAGGACACCAAGACTCCTATGACTCCTCTGAAGGAGTTAGAAGAAGGAGACTAGTGAGGGAGGACACCAAGACTCCTATGACTCCTCTGAAGGAGTTAGAAGAAGGAGACTAGTGAGGGAGGACACCAAGACTCCTATGACTCCTCTGAAGGAGTTAGAAGAAGGAGACTAGTGAGGGAGGACACCAAGACTCCTATGACTCCTCTGAAGGAGTTAGAAGAAGGAGACTAGTGAGGGAGGCCACCAAGACTCCTATGACTCCTCTGAAGGAGTTAGAAGAAGGAGACTAGTGAGGGAGGACACCAAGACTCCTATGACTCCTCTGAAGGAGTTAGAAGAAGGAGACTAGTGAGGGAGGACACCAAGACTCCTATGACTCCTCTGAAGGAGTTAGAAGAAGGAGACTAGTGAGGGAGGACACCAGGACTCCTATGACTCCTCTGAAGGAGTTAGAAGAAGGAGACTAGTGAGGGAGGCCACCAAGACTCCTATGACTCCGCTGAAGGAGTTAGAAGAAGGAGACTAGTGAGGGAGGCCACCAAGACTCCTATGACTCCTCTGAAGGAGTTAAAGAAGGAGACTAGTGAGGGAGGCCACCAAGACTCCTATGACTCCTCTGAAGGAGTCAGAAGAAGGAGACTAGTGAGGGAGGACACCAATACTCCTATGACTCCTCTGAAGGAGTTGTAAGAAGGAGACTAGTGAGGGAGGCCACCAAGACTCCTATGACTCCTCTGAAGGAGTTAGAAGAAGGAGACTAGTGAGGGAGGAGACTAGTGAGGGAGGACACCAAGACTCCTATGACTCCTCTGAAGGAGTTAGAAGAAGGAGACTAGTGAGGGAGGACACCAAGACTCCTATGACTCCTCTGAAGGAGTTAGAAGAAGGAGACTAGTGAGGGAGGACACCAAGACTCCTATGACTCCTCTGAAGGAGTGAAGAAGGAGACTAGTGAGGGAGGACACCAAGACTCCTATGACTCCTCTGAAGGAGTTAGAAGAAGGAGACTAATGAGGGAGGCCACCAAGACTCCTATGACTCCTCTGAAGGAGTTAGAAGAAGGAGACTAGTGAGGGAGGACACCAGGACTCCTATGACTCCTCTGAAGGAGTTAGAAGAAGGAGACTAGTGAGGGAGGACACCAGGACTCATATGACTCCTCTGAAGGAGTTACAAGAAGGAGAGAAGTGAGGGAGGACACCAATACTCCTATGACTCCTCTGAAGGAGTTAGAAGAAGGAGACTAGTGAGGGAGGCCACCAAGACTCCTATGACTCCTCTGAAGGAGTTAGAAGAAGGAGACTAGTGAGGGAGGCCACCAAGACTCCTATGACTCCTCTGAAGGAGTTAGAAGAAGGAGACTAGTGAGGGAGGACACCAAGACTCCTATGACTCCTCTGAAGGAGTTAGAAGAAGGAGACTAGTGAGGGAGGACACCAAGACACCTATGACTCCTCTGAAGGAGTTAGAAGAAGGAGACTAGTGAGGGAGGACACCAAGACTCCTATGACTCCTCTGAAGGAGTTAAAAGAAGGAGACTAGTGAGGGAGGACACCAAGACTCCTATGACTCCTCTGAAGGAGTTAGAAGAAGGAGACTAGTGAGGGAGGACACCAGGACTCCTATGACTCCTCTGAAGGAGTTAGAAGAAGGAGACTAGTGAGGGAGGACACCAGGACTCATATGACTCCTCTGAAGGAGTTACAAGAAGGAGAGTAGTGAGGGAGGACACCAAGACTCCTATGACTCCTCTGAAGGAGTTAGAAGAAGGAGACTAGTGAGGGAGGACACCAGGACTCCTATGACTCCTCTGAAGGAGTTAGAAGAAGGAGACTAGTGAGGGAGGACACCAGGACTCTTATGACTCCTCTGAAGGAGTTAGAAGAAGGAGACTAGTGAGGGAGGACACCAAGACTCCTATGACTCCTCTGAAGGAGTTTTAAGGAGACTAGTGAAGGAGGCCACCAAGACTCCTATGACTCCTCTGAAGGAGTTAGAAGAAGGAGACTAGTGAGGGAGGCCACCACTAGATAGTCTGGACTATCTATAAATCTGGACTAGAGTCACCAGAAGACATGTGGAGACTCTGAAGTCAACTGGAAGAAGGTCCTTTGGTCTGAGGAGACCAGGATGGAACTTTTTGTCCAGTAGACGAGACACCAAACACTGCACATCATCACAAACACACCATCCCAACTGCGAAGCATGGTGGTGGAAGCATCATGACGTGAAGCACGGTGGTGGTAGCATCATGATGTGAAGCATGGTGGTGGAAGCATCATGGTGTGAAGCATGGTACTGTATTGCTGTACTGGCTACTAAACTGTCAAAGCATCAACATCAGACACTGCAGCGCTGCACATAACTCCGCCTCCAAAAACACAGCTTCAGTATATTTCAAGAGGACACATTGAGCATCTTCATTATCTTTTGCGCTGAGCTAATTTAAAAGCTGAAGGCTAAATAAGAGCCACTTAGTAACTGTGCATCTCATCGTCTGACTAGTCGATTTTTCTCCTCAGTATTCAACAGATTATTCCTCTGACAGAACAGTGTTTGGCTGAAGCCTTACACCTGATGCATGAGGAGAAAATGCTGGAACGCTACACATGAGGTAGCGACACAAACACAGGGGAGAGGCAGCACTAAACAGACAGGCAGAAGAGGATAATAGGACACAGGTGAAAGTAATTACAGTGGGGCAGAGATCACAGAGGCAGGAAACACCAGATATCTGACAAGAGGCTGGGATTTTATCCTCAACATGAAATAATGGCAAATATCCAGAAACAACAAAAACACGACCTCAGACAGCAGAGCGGGGCGTAAAACTGTGCGTCCGTGTCGCATAATGACAGCTACAATCATGTATATTCATTGTAATGAATGTCTGCATGCTGCAAACACAGATCTTATGGATTATTATGGACCATTAGTGGTTGCACTCTGTCTGGCTTGTTGACTGAACGCGATGATCAATGCTGCATGTCACAGCTCACACCCAGCAGGGTTAAGAGTGCTGCATGTGGAGTACTCTCTAGAAGGGAGCTACATAAATAAACTTTATTCACATAGTTGTGCAGCTGAATGGAGCGGCGTGCTAAGTAGCTGCACTACACGGTCGGCCTAAACACCGCACGGCATTTCACTGTGATGGAGAATTATGATACGCAGAAATCCGCCGTGTGCACTTGTGTCCTTTAGTAGGGCAATGAAATCAAAGCACTGACCCATGAGGCCGAGTCGTCTTGCTGCTTCCAATACCATTTACCAAATGACTGAATCAAATGCGGCGGTTTCCGCAGGAAAGCACAATAACTTCTCTTTACATCCCAGGAAACACAATCAATCACTGATTTGCCGTTCGGTAAGATGCACGGGGTGGAAATGGAGAAAGAGCAGCTTCATTTCTGCTTAGCGGCGTTGAGCAGAAACTCAGTGGGAATGTTTTTTATGAGAAACAGGAGTTTGGACGCCGCCGACCAAAAGCAACAAATAATTTAAGCCACTGTGTTTTTGTTTTCATACTCCATTTGACCCCAGGCTGTATGTGGTGTCTGGATGTGTTCACTTTAAAGCTAGATTGTGGGACGTTTACTTATAAATACATGTTCATTCCATTCGAGACAAGTGAGTTTACACAAAACTATTATCTACCATCGCAACCAGATGAATTTAAATCGAATAAAAAAGGTGAAAAACTGAGCAAAGATTTTAAAAATTATAATAAAAAAGAAGAATTTTTAAAAACAGAGCAACATAGCTGATTAGAGGGAAAGCAACTTTAAAAGACAAATACACAAATAAAAAAAATCATATTTGTCAGACAGATTCCAGTTCGTTCATGTTAATAATGATTCTTCCATCCGCACTAGAGTCAGTTATGGAGTTCCACAGGGTTCTGTGTTGGGACCAATGATATTTACTCTGTACAACATTATTAGGAAGCACTGCATAAACTTCCATTGCTATGCAGATGATACCCAGTTATTAGCTGGTCAAACTCCAACATGTCTGAAGGACATAAAGGCCTGGATGACCTGTAACTTTCTTCATTTAAATTCAGACAAAGCTGAGGTTATTGTATTTGGCCTTAAACACCTCAGTAACACTCTGTCTAACCAGATAGTTCCTCTAGATGGCGCTGCCTTAGCCTCCACTGCTACTGTTACAAGTCTGTAGGATGGCATTCTTTCATCTACGTACACTGAACATAAAATCTAAAGGCCGAATGGGAAATATTGATGCCACATGAAGTGCACCACCCAAAATGAGCGTATACTGTCTGGTTGGTACTGTCACGTTCCCTCATGACCGGAGTCATCTGAGGCGTTGCTGCTTTGGTCAACATGTGACATGTTGGGGTGGCCTTTTATTGTCCCCAGTATAAGGAGTGTCTGAGTACTGCTCATTGTGTTGGAGCAGCGTCTGGATATGACACACCCATGGACTGAATGGAATTAATGCATCACTGAGGCAGTGGTGGACTCAAATTTGGACACTAATCAAGAGAAACATCCATTTAGTACAAGTACCAGACAGTATACGCTCACTTTGGGTGGTGCACTTCATGTGGCATCAGTATTTCACATGGGACCTTTATATTTTTTTTCAGTGTAATATTGTCAAAATCAGAACATCTGGTCTCAGAGTGATGCTGAGAAACTAGTCCATGCATCTGGAACCTCCAGCTGGACTATTCTGATTCCTTATTGTCAGGATGTCCCAGTAACTCTCTCAGAAACCTCCAGCTGGTCCAAAATGCTGCAGCCAGAGTTCTGACAGGAACCAGGACCAGAGATCAGGTTTCTCCTGGATCAGCTTCTCTTCATTGGCTCCCTGTAAAATCCAGGATAGACTTTGAAATCCTTCTTCTAACATATAAACTGTTAATGAGCAGCTCCATTGTATTTTGAATTGAGTCATTGATTAGAGTCATGTTAGACGAGACTGGAGAGTCACTTAAAGACACGTAAAATCATTTAAAAATCGATTTAAATAATTTAATGTCTTTACTCCATTTAATAAACAGTTGTTGTGTTTTTTAATTACACCATCCTGGAAGCTTTGGAGGACATGTTAATGTGATTTTCACGCCACTGAGCACATTGAATCGAGCTGAAATTCAAATGTGTTACATCTCAAAGTGTTTTCTGCCATGAAAACAGCCCATTCAGTGTCTCGCCGCTCTGTCAATACGAGGCTCAATGAAAATGGCACAATCATGACAAACAGGTGTGAGTAATAATGACTCCCACATTCAACTGTACCCTTTAGTGAGATCCACAGGTGGCATGTAGGCTTCCAATTAAACTCCTGCTCCAATCTGTGAGCGCGAAGGAAAATCAACGGATGATCCGGAGCGGAAATAAGTTTAATCACATCTCTGAGACGGTCAAATGTTAGTCAAACCAAATGAGGGATGCAGCTTCATCACCATGGTATCAGTTTTACAATGAGCCCGAAATACCAGCAGGCATTATCCGCCTCTTATTGTCCTCTCACATCCCATATTCACGTCCTTTCCTATTCATCGAACATGGCTTTGGATGCGCTCTGGTTATTCTTGCTGTTCTGAGCTGCAGACAGACGCGATCCCTCCTCTGAATGCTGCTCGCTGCTCAAACAAGAAATAAAACACATCTTTAAACAATCCGCTCCAGCAGCACGCTCAATATTACCCGCTGAATCAAAACATTTGTGCAAGAAACATGCCCGGATCAGTAAAAGCCCTCCAGTGCTAACGCTAATAACTATGCAGCTGAAATTACACTGTAAATTTCTGCTCTAATGAGGGTTCGTGCGACAGACAGGCCAGCGAGGTTCAAGAGCTGAGTGATTACAATAGCAGTCGGTGCATGAGGAAGTAAATCAGGAAAACATCTTCAGCTACGAGGGTCAATTCGGGGCGTCGGTGTCAAGCACAGATCAATCAAACCGAGCACACGGAGTACGGAGCGAGTTGCAGGCAGGTACAGTCAGGACTCGTCTTTCTGCTGAGACATTTTGACTGAAATCCGAGGAAACGCTGCAGAGATATGTGTTTTTACTGGTTTCCGAGTCCCGGCTGCCGAGTTAATCTCACACCGCAGCAGCATTACATGGCAAACCTGTAAAAAAAGGCAACCTAGGCTTTAGAACTTAAAGGAAAACCAGTGAGAGAGTTTTAAGACACAGTGAGGGTTTAGATTTGTGCCAGTGTGGTGCTGCTGAGACTATTTCAGAGGTCCAAGACATGCATTCATAAATCTGTATCCAGGTTCCACAGGGTTTATTGCAAGAAATAACAACACTACTTCTTGCTGGTTGCTATGACCTTGCACCACTTATATAATAATGCACTGTAATGCAATGGCAGATGTGTTTCTTGATATA
>CM045446.1:35854327-35946069 GCA_024666655.1 Dascyllus trimaculatus | reverse complement strand
TCCATCCATCCATCCATCCATCCATCCATCCATCCATCCATCCATCCATCATCCATTTGGTTGTTACAGCAGAAATATCTACTGTATCTCTGGTCTGTGCAACACATTTATTGTACAATGTTCCTGTTAAATAAATTAATTTTAAAAAGAGTGAAGTTACCTCCACCATACACACAGATAAATAAACAAAAATACGCAGTAAGTAAAAATAAACAATAATAAAAATACAAAATGCACAGTGAGTGTAACATACACCCTCTCAGTAAAAAGATGAAGTTCACAGAGGTTTTGGGAGCGTTTTGTGTGGATCCCCTGCAGCTGTCCAAAGAAATCCAGTTTATAGGCTAATCATTTAAAAACGTTAGAAACTAGTCGTCTGAAACCAACATTCTTCTGACTGTTTTAGCTTCTGAGATTTACTACATTTTAGTTTGGTGTCTGTTCTTTTTGCTCTCTGCTCTGTGGAGACGCTTCCTGCAGTTCAACCGAACACTCTGATTTTTTGTCATGTGACTGTTTGTTGCAGCCGAGTCACCAACGGCTTCCTGGTTGTGCCAAGTGCTGCAGAATTTTTTGTTTTTTGCAGAATTTATTTAAAGATTACGGACTATTTTGGGTGATTTTTTAAATTGTTGCATGCAGATTTGAGTTTTTGTTTCCCTACCGAGCAGCACGTCGCAGATGAGCGGTTGAGGATCATCAGAAAGTTCAGTTTGTTTTGTTTTTACAATAAATACGTGGATTTTTTATGGTTAAAACCTGACAGCAGCTTTTTTGTGGCGCTGAAGAGAGTTTACGGTTCCTCCAGGAGTGGTTTCCACCTGTACGACGCCAACGAGCAGCCAATCAGGAGAGCTTTAATGAGCTCATCAACCCTGACGTCTGACCCGGTGAAGCTCTGATGCCCTGGAGCCACGGCGTTAAAAATAGATATGGAGGAGGGCGTTAGAATATGAGTCACCCAACGAGAAAACTGTTTCTTCTCTACTTTATACTGATGTTGTTCATCCGAGGAACCCCGAAACGCACCACAGGCGTGTTATCTTTAAAAAAAAAGCCAAACATACATCGTTTATCACCAGATGTTCAGATTTCAGACGGTACTTGAACTCCTCTTCATGTGCCGTCTGTCAGGAAACACATCCAAGTTTAAATTATTGTTTTTTTAACGTTTGAAACAACAAGAATCTGTAAAAACGAAACAAAAAAATGGACTCCGGGACGTTTCGGCTGAACTGCAGGCAGTGTTTCCGGCTGCTTTGAAGTTGACGCTACAGACGAGCACGGATTCATGACTGAGGCTTGTGTTTGCAGGAGGAGATCGAGACCCAGAAGCAGCAGCACGAAGCCCGAGTGATGTCCATCAGAACAGAGGAGAAGCAGAAGATGGACAAGATGGCCGACGACCTGGACCAGAAATGGAGGGACGCGCTTCGGTAAGACAAACCTCCATCTTCCTCTTATCGTTAGCGTTGACATGATCGTTGTATGTTACATGTTGTGTGCGTGATTCTCCAGGGAAGAGGTGCGCTTGCTGAAGGAGGAGCTGACCGAGGAGTACGAAGCCGACAAACAGGCGGCGCTGACTCAGGTGTCCCAGCAGAAGGAGCTGGAGATGATGGCGGCCAGAGAGGGCTGGCAGAGGAAGGTGGAGGACCTGCTGGAACAGGTGGGACGAAATAAACAAGCCGTGAACTCCTCTACGTCCTGATCAGGTTGTTATTATTATGAATCACCTGAAACTGGAAAGTCATGGATGTTCAGTCGTGGTCAATCTGGTTTCTGATGCTCCGATCAGAGTCTTAAGTAAGTAGGAGAATGTCCTGGTGCAGCCCTGCCTCCGTAAAGCCCATCAAACTACACTAGACTCCTAGCTAGCGCCGTTAGCTCCTCCATCTTGTGAGCTCGTGGTAACGGAGGGGAGACACGGCTCCATCAGCCTCCTGGCTTCTTTCGACGTGTCCTTCTCCAGATCTCTTCGGGGAGGTCGGGAGGTCTGGCCGCTTTAAAATAAAGACTCTTTCATGTCAAAGTGAAAACAGGTTTCTGCAAAGAATTCACTTTTCTCCTCGTGATCTGTGGATTCACCGACGCTCCCCTTTGAGACAACAAGTCCAAGAAGCATTTTCACCCCAGACTAATCTACATTTTAGTGACTGTTGACATGAAGAAGCCGCGTGGTGTACGTGGAGGGTCCGTGTACATCGCGGCCATTCATTTTCTTATTTTGAGATTTCAAAATAAAAGCGAAAAATAAACCGTTTCCTGTTTTTTTCAGTGATAATACAAAATGAAAAACAGAAAACGGGCCTAATTCATTATCCATTATCTGCTATCAGATTTAATTAGATGTGTTTGTAAATGGAAATTAAAATTAAAATACACCTGTGGAAAACTTATTTCTTTACTTCCTGTTGGTTTTGGCTCCGTGATCCATAGACATATATACGTAGACGCCGCGTTGACTGCTGCTGCCGATTGGAGCCGACGTGCCTACGCGGCGGCCATCTTGGTACAGTGCCTCTCGCCCCTACAGTGCATTACGTCTATAGAGGAATGACATGTCTGCACTATAAAAGTGATCATAAATCCATCAGTTGTCAACATATATTGTTTGTTACAAACGTCAGAACAAAAGCATCCAAACATCCTGTGTCAAAGCCAAATGTGTGACGTTTTTAACAAACCAAACCGTTTGGAAATCGGTCGAAAATTCAGTGAATAATTCTACTTTAAGATTGTGGAGTACCTCTTACTTCCATAGACTTACATTCACTCCCCCCTCTGCTAGCCCTGTACCAAGATGGCGGAGCTTTAGGCACGTCTCTCCACAGTCAATGCGGCGTCTACGTATTTGTATATGCCGTGAGCCGTCTGACTTCTGAAGAGGAGCTAGCGATTTAGCGCGAGCTCCGCCGCTAGCGCTAAATAGCTACTTTGCTTTCTGGCAAAGCTAAAGTAACAGAAAACCTCCAAACCTCCCCAAGAACGTCCCGAAAAGCAGCCGAATGCTAGCGATTTAGCGCTAGCGGCGGAGCTAGCGGCACCACAAGGTCCCTCCAAAGGGACAAATAAACCCCACGCTGGTGAAAAGTCCACTGTGAAATAGTGAAAAATGTGAGTCAAGCAACGTTTGGACCCCACAGTGGGTCTTCATCAGGCCACGGCACACAGCAAGGTCTGCTAACAGTGAGCTAACACTGGAGCTTTAGATACCAGATCCTTCCTCATCACAAGTCAGACGGGTCACGGAGCCAAAACCAACAGGAAGTAGAGAAATAAGTTTTCCACAGGTGTATTTTAATTTTAATTTCCATTTACAAACACATCTAATTAAATCTGATAGCAGATAATGGATAATGAATTAGGCCCGTTTTCTGTTTTTCATTTTGTATTATCACTGAAAAAAACAGGAAACGGTTTATTTTTCGCTTTTATTTTGAAATCTCAAAATAAGAAAATGAATGGCCGCGATGTACACGGACCCTCCACGTACACCACGCGGCTTCTTCATGTCAACAGTCACTAAAATGTAGATTAGTCTGGGGTGAAAATGCTTCTTGGACTTGTTGTCTCAAAGGGGAGCGTCGGTGAATCCACAGATCACGAGGAGAAAAGTGAATTCTTTGCAGAAACCTGTTTTCACTTTGACATGAAAGAGTCTTTATTTTAAAGCGGCCAGACCTCCCGACCTCCCCGAAGAGATCTGGAGAAGGACACGTCGAAAGAAGCCAGGAGGCTGATGGAGCCGTGTCTCCCCTCCGTTACCACGAGCTCACAAGATGGAGGAGCTAACGGCGCTAGCTAGGAGTCTAGTGTAGTTTGATGGGCTTTACGGAGGCAGGGCTGCACCAGGACATTCTCCTACTTACTTAAGACTCTGATCGGAGCATCAGAAACCAGATTGACCACGACTGAACATCCATGACTTTCCAGTTTCAGGTGATTCATAATAATAACAACCTGATCAGGACGTAGAGGAGTTCACGGCTTGTTTATTTCGTCCCACCTGTTCCAGCAGGTCCTCCACCTTCCTCTGCCAGCCCTCTCTGGCCGCCATCATCTCCAGCTCCTTCTGCTGGGACACCTGAGTCAGCGCCGCCTGTTTGTCGGCTTCGTACTCCTCGGTCAGCTCCTCCTTCAGCAAGCGCACCTCTTCCCTGGAGAATCACGCACACAACATGTAACATACAACGATCATGTCAACGCTAACGATAAGAGGAAGATGGAGGTTTGTCTTACCGAAGCGCGTCCCTCCATTTCTGGTCCAGGTCGTCGGCCATCTTGTCCATCTTCTGCTTCTCCTCTGTTCTGATGGACATCACTCGGGCTTCGTGCTGCTGCTTCTGGGTCTCGATCTCCTCCTGCAAACACAAGCCTCAGTCATGAATCCGTGCTCGTCTGTAGCGTCAACTTCAAAGCAGCCGGAAACACTGCCTGCAGTTCAGCCGAAACGTCCCGGAGTCCATTTTTTTGTTTCGTTTTTACAGATTCTTGTTGTTTCAAACGTTAAAAAAACAATAATTTAAACTTGGATGTGTTTCCTGACAGACGGCACATGAAGAGGAGTTCAAGTACCGTCTGAAATCTGAACATCTGGTGATAAACGATGTATGTTTGGCTTTTTTTTTAAAGATAACACGCCTGTGGTGCGTTTCGGGGTTCCTCGGATGAACAACATCAGTATAAAGTAGAGAAGAAACAGTTTTCTCGTTGGGTGACTCATATTCTAACGCCCTCCTCCATATCTATTTTTAACGCCGTGGCTCCAGGGCATCAGAGCTTCACCGGGTCAGACGTCAGGGTTGATGAGCTCATTAAAGCTCTCCTGATTGGCTGCTCGTTGGCGTCGTACAGGTGGAAACCACTCCTGGAGGAACCGTAAACTCTCTTCAGCGCCACAAAAAAGCTGCTGTCAGGTTTTAACCATAAAAAATCCACGTATTTATTGTAAAAACAAAACAAACTGAACTTTCTGATGATCCTCAACCGCTCATCTGCGACGTGCTGCTCGGTAGGGAAACAAAAACTCAAATCTGCATGCAACAATTTAAAAAATCACCCAAAATAGTCCGTAATCTTTAAATAAATTCTGCAAAAAACAAAAAATTCTGCAGCACTTGGCACAACCAGGAAGCCGTTGGTGACTCGGCTGCAACAAACAGTCACATGACAAAAAATCAGAGTGTTCGGTTGAACTGCAGGAAGCGTCTCCACAGAGCAGAGAGCAAAAAGAACAGACACCAAACTAAAATGTAGTAAATCTCAGAAGCTAAAACAGTCAGAAGAATGTTGGTTTCAGACGACTAGTTTCTAACGTTTTTAAATGATTAGCCTATAAACTGGATTTCTTTGGACAGCTGCAGGGGATCCACACAAAACGCTCCCAAAACCTCTGTGAACTTCATCTTTTTACTGAGAGGGTGTATGTTACACTCACTGTGCATTTTGTATTTTTATTATTGTTTATTTTTACTTACTGCGTATTTTTGTTTATTTATCTGTGTGTATGGTGGAGGTAACTTCACTCTTTTTAAAATTAATTTATTTAACAGGAACATTGTACAATAAATGTGTTGCACAGACCAGAGATACAGTAGATATTTCTGCTGTAACAACCAAATGGATGATGGATGGATGGATGGATGGATGGATGGATGGATGGATGGATGGATGGATGGATGGATGGACAGATGGATGGATGGACAGTTGGATTGATGGATGATGGATGGATGGATGGATGGATGGATGGATGGATGGATGGATGGATGGATGGATGGATGATGAATGAATAGAATGAATGGATAATGAAATAGATGACAATGAATGAATGATAGATGAATGAATGTAGATGAATGAATGAATGAATGAATGAATGAAATGGATAAATAGGCTGAATGATGAATGAATAATTGATGAATGACATGAATGAATGAATTGAACCGATAGATAGATGACAAAATGAATGATAAGATGAATGAATGATAGATGAATAATGAACGAATGAATGATAAAGATAAATAGATAGATGAATGAATGTCAAATGAATAATGAATGAATGACAAATGAATGATATGAATGAATGAATGATAGATGACTGGAGAAATGGATGATGGATGGATGGATGGATGGATGATAGATGGATGATAGATGGATGATGGATGGATGGATGATGGATGGATGGTTGGATGGATAGACATTAAATGGATGGATGATAGATGGATGATGGATGGATGGATGATGGATGGATGGATGGATGGTTGGATGGATGGATGGATGGATGGTTGGATAGACATTAAATGGATGGATGATAGATGGATGATGGATGGATGGATGGATGATAGATGGATGATTGATTGATGGATGGATGATGGATGGATGGATGGATGGATGGATGGATGGATGGATGGATGGATGGATGGATGGATGGATGATAGATGGATGATAGATGGATGATGGATGGATGGATGGATGATAGATGGATGATAGATGGATGATGGATGGATGGATGATGGATGATGGATGGATGGATGATGGATGATGGATGGATGGATGGATGGATGGATGGATGGATGGATAGACATTAGATGGATGGATGGATGGATGGATGGATGGATGGATGGATGGATGGATGGATGGTGGATGGATGATGGATGGATGAATGGATGATGGATGGATGGATGGATGGATGGATGGATGGATGGATGGATGGATGATGGATGGATGGATGGATGGATGGATGGATGATGGATGATGGGTGGATTGATTCCCTGCTGAACGCCTCCGTCCTGCAGTGAGAAGACGAGACACGATCCGACGTCTTTTATTTTAGCCGCCTAAATCCCTCTTTTTATAGAAGCGGGTGTGAAAGCTAAGAGCCTCCCTCTGCAGCTTTCCATTCGCCCCTTCTACCCCCTCCTTCCGCCTCCATTGTTGTTCCACGGTTTCTTGTTCGAGTCTCCAGCTGTGACGTTTTCTCTTCCTCGTGCACGTTTGAGCCGTTCCTGTTCTCACATTGCGTCACCGTCACGCCGGAGCGACTCCAAGCTCGCCGGACTCTTACGGCTTTGCCTCATTTGTCTCATAATTCGCCGACGACTCACGACTCTTCCTTTCAAATTCAAACATCATCTCTTATTAATGCCACTGATAATGAGGGTTCAATTGAAGAAGAAGCGGCCTTTCTCCTGCACACCCTCTCCTGGGGTTCTTCCTCTTCGCAGCCACTCGACTCATAATCGCCTCATCATCATTATCTCACAGCTGGCCTTCAGT
The DNA here is from genome assembly GCA_024666655.1 of Dascyllus trimaculatus. Classification (NCBI taxonomy): domain Eukaryota; kingdom Metazoa; phylum Chordata; class Actinopteri; family Pomacentridae; genus Dascyllus; species Dascyllus trimaculatus. Next base: position 35,938,794 of record CM045446.1, on the reverse strand, counting down.
TGCTCCTCGGTTAACTCTCACTTCCTGCTCCTCCCTCTCTGCCATCCCTCCATCTGCTTCCTTTCATTCTGCTGCTGAATCATCTGACGGGCTGAATATGTGATGGACTGACCGTGAATTAAATACTGCTAACTGATTCACTGAACGTTCACTCGGAGACCAAACGAACAAGTCAGATAAGTCGTCAGTGTGGCTGCAGTCAGTTAAAACGAGGGCGGCCTTGTTGAAACACAGTCGACGTTGATCCATGAGGCTTAATGTTCACCTCTGAATCGGCTCGGTTACATGATGAACCACGTTGACACCAGGCTACTCCGATTACAAGCAAGTCAACAGGCCCGACGAATCCCAACGTGTCGACAATCACATGAAAACGGCGAAGGAGATGCAAAACTGAAGCATGAAGACAAGGGGGGTAGCAATGAACCGAACCCATCGGTAGAGGCACGAAAATTTTAAGGCTACTAAGACCGACCGATGTACAGAATAGTTTTAACTGTGAACCTCGTAGTTGTGTCGGACCTTCTTCGTCTCACAGTTGAACAGTTCTGCGGAACTAAAAAGAAGTAGGAGTTTCCAGGGGAACACAGGATGTGACGGACCGCTTCTGTGACGCATGGCTAGCCAATGGGATGGCTAATGCTAACAGCTGGAAGTTAAAACCACCCGTCTGGGATCACTTGGGTTTCCTGGTAACAAGTGGACCAGACCAAAGCCGTAAGGAGCCCCAGACGTTTATTATCTGTCATAACTCTGGTTTTACTTGGCCGATCAACACGATTCAAAGACTGGTAGATAGTTTGAAATCCACACTTTGGACACTAGTTGAAACGGAGACTCAGCGAGGCTATGTCTTGCTGCTACATAATCTTAAATCGGTCATGTCATTTTGACGCAACGGCGTGTCCGTTGACTTCAGAGGGATCCAAACCGAACCAAACTGAACCGAACCATAACTTTTGTGTACCGTTACACCCCTAGTATGTGGTGATTTTTACAGTTTTGCCATAAATATGACTTATTACAGACTATAAAGGACAAAAAAACCTAACTTTCTTGACACTGACGGACTTCAAGATAAGTTTTAGCTTCGCCCCTAACATGCTTATTTTCAGAAACTACAAGATGGCAGCTCTCAGATGAAAGTCACGTTGAAACGGAGACTCAGCGAGGCTACGTCTTGCTGCTACGTCGTCTTAAATCGGTCGTCATTTCGACGCAATGGCGCGTCCGTCGACTCCAAAGGGTTTCATACCGAACCGAGTCGAACCGTGACTTCCGTACCGAAATGTGATTGTTGTGAAACGTTACACCCATAAAAAAGACCCCAAAAAAGATGCAACTCAACACAAAAATAGTGCAGAAAGACACGACTGAATAACAGACAAAAGAACGACAAACAACTCCACGAAAAGACGCAAAGACGAGGCAACAAATCGGACACAAGACGACACGAAAAGGCGCAAAAATGGCATGAAAAATACAAAAATAAAAAATTTGTTAGACAGAAAATGACATGAAAAAGGAGCAAAAATACACAAAACATGGAAAAATAACCAAACAGATGCAAAACTGACGAAGCAAAGATGCAGAGGTCCAAAAACGATACAGCTAAACCACACAAAGAGGTGCAAAATGGTTCAAAAATGACACAGACAGACATGAAAACGACAAAAAACATTCAAAAAATGACACAAAATGATGCAAAAATAACCAAACAGTTGTAAATGCTTTAAAATATATTAGCCTGTAATCAGACACTCAGCTCCAGGCCTATGTTAGCATCCGAAAATGCTAGCTTAGCATTAGCATACGCCTCAGGTAGCTAGCTGAACCGGACAACCGCACTCAGCATGAAGGTGCGCTGGTTTTATGCAACCCTTGCAGGCGGTCACCAAACACACCTGTAACTCCACCTCGATAAACAGGGAGAGGCTCCACCTGGTGGCTCAATCAGGTACTACAGCTAATCTACAAGATGTCCATCCTCTGCTGATCTATTTAATTATTGAAGCAAGTTTTAGACATTTTTTAGCACAGCCTTAAAACGTTAGCTCTTAAACTACATGTGAGCTCCAGCTGCTACCCATGAAGTTTAACTGAAGTCTTTGTCATGGTGCCCCGCTGCTAGCTAAAGTCCCACAATGCTCTCTGCTTGGTAACATGTACTGCCTGTGGTGTGACTGATGCTTCCTCTGGCCTCTACAGTAAGAGGCTCCGCCTGGTGGCTCAACCTGGTACTACACTAATCAACAGACAGGTAAACTGCATGTCCTTCATCCTCTGCCTCTTTGGTGAACATTATATGAATCTGTTCAATTATAACCACCACTAATCTACTGGTTGGGGACTGCTGGTGGGACTACGGGACATTTCCTGGAGGTGTGCATTGGTCGGGTTTCTCCTCACCTGGAGGTCGGTCAGCAGGTTGCTGGTCTCCCGGACTCTGGCTCTGGTGGCGTCGAGTTCGATCCTGAGTTTCTCCTGAGTCTCCTTCAGACAGCTGATCTGGGTCTGAGCTGATCCCATGTTCTGCTCCCCCTCTCGGACCAGCTCCTGGAGGTGGGACACCTGAGGAGGGAAACCACAGTCGTCACTCGAGATCTACATACCTGGATGTGGCGTTTAAACCGGATCATACCTCCTGATTCGCCATGTTGAGTTTGGCCGAAAGCTCCTCCTTCAGGTTGTCCAGCTGCTGCTGGAGTCGGTCCCTCTGCTCCTCCAGCGACAGACGCTTGATCTCAAACTCCTGACTCATTTTCTGGAGAGGAGAAGGAAGGAAGGAAGGAACCGGAGAGGGTGAAAAGGATGATTAGCACCAGGAAACCAGCATTTATTCTCCACCACTGTGGTGCTGGAGAGGAGCAGCCATCACGGCCTGCTGTACATCTACTGTGAACTCCTTCCTCTGAAAGTATAATCTCTGGAAAAGGAGGAGAGTTAAGAAGCCTCTGTGCTCTAAATCCCATTTGTGCCGTAATATGGACTCATGGCAGCTGCTGAGCGTGACGCAGGGCTGCTGAATGAACGGCGACACGTGAGTTGTCATTTACACTTAAAAGGGCGTCTCGTCAAACCAACCAGCTCCCATAATCCTTCAAACCTCAGCGTCAAATCCTCCCGAGGCCACTCTGAATTTCTCCCGTGAAAATCTCCCGTCTCCTTCCGTTTGTCTGCCTCCCAGCCTCCAATTCATCCCCCGACATCGCTGCCGCTTTGTGATGCACAAAGAGCTCCTGAGCTGTGTTTGTGTTGCGGTCGCAGCTTCTGGTCACGCCGAGTTCACTCCTTCTCTGCAGATGTTATTAATTTTACTGCGGCTTTCAGATACTTATTTACCAAAACCCACCACCAAGGTTCTAAAGGCGAGATATTTCTTTTAAAAATCGCCAGAATTACACCTTTTATCAGAGGAACGATCCCTGAAAACAGAAATAACTGTCAGATTTCCAACGGTTCTTGAACTAATCATCTGTAACGTGCGGTTAAATCGGGAAAACGAACTTACAGCTGAGATATTTTGTCACGTGTCGTTTAAAAATCCTGCAAAAAATGAACGATTAATACCAAACTAAATTGGTAAAAAACAAAAAATTCTGCATTCCTTGGTCCAAATGTGAAGCCATGAGTGACTGAGCTGCCACCAACAGTCAGGTGACAAAAATTCAGGGAGTTTTCGGCTGAACTGCAGGCAGTGTTTACATATGGCAGAGTATGGAAACAAGTTAAAAATATAAATAATAAAATATATATAGTATGGAGAATCACATTTGTCTCAGTGTTGGTAACACCTGTAGATAAGCGTTTTTTTTGTACATGCTAATTTCATTTTTTTCCAATTTCTGTAAAATCACTGCTGTTTGATCAGGAAATTCAACCACATCCAAACCTAAAAATCATGATTTTCATCAAAATCACTTGTTTAAAAATGTATCAAAAATACATTGTTTATAATATCCAGATTCTGCATAAAAGGAAAAATTCTCCATTCTTTCCTGAAACTGTGAAGCCCTGAGTGACTGAGCTGTGACAAACAGTCAGGTGATAAAAATTCAAGGAGTTTTCTGTCGTTCTAACCGTTAAACTGTCTGAGCTCCTCCTTGTTCAGGCCTGTTCTGTTTCCACTGAGGTTCAGGACTTCAGACTGCAGAGAAGGAAAAATATTAGAGGAGCAAAAAAACACCCAGAAACAGCTCGGAGCTCGGAGGGTTATGTAATTCCACCACTGTGTTTATTACACAACATCAGGTCGACGCTGGGCAGCAGAATGTGATTTATGAGGAGCATCATCCTGCTTCGTGGTTCATGCTGAGGCCTCATGTTGGAGGAAAACCCGCCGCATCACGACGTCTGCTGGATACAGAACGGGTCAATGTGAGGCTCTGTGAAGGGACGACAAATCCATCAGAATCCCTCCGAGCTCCGCCTCCCTTTATCACACGACGAGAACAAACAATAAAGCAACGTTTCATCTCATCCACACGGGAGCCGACCAGTAATCACATCGTCTGTCTTTAATCCAGTCACAGGAGAAGAACCGGCCTCCAACAAACACCGAACTCAACCAGAGGAACCCGATGAACACAACAGGAAACAAACTGAGGACAAACAAAAGATTATCAGCCTGAAAACAGTTTAACAGACCGAAAAACTGGATTCAAATTCACTTAAAACTCAGTTTGTCACTGATCTGGAGTCCAGTTAAATCCATAAAGAAAAGGAAGGAAGACGACACTGGAGGAGGACGTCCTCAAAAACTGAGTGACTGAGCAAGAAAAACACAAGAGAGGGAGGAAATAAGACTCCTATGACTCCTCTGAAGGAGTTAGAAGAAGGAGACTAGTGAGGGAGGACACCAAGACTCCTATGACTCCTCTGAAGGAGTTAGAAGAAGGAGACTAGTGAGGGAGGACACCAAGACTCCTATGACTCCTCTGAAGGAGTTAGAAGAAGGAGACTAGTGAGGGAGGCCACCAAGACTCCTATGACTCCTCTGAAGGAGTTAGAAGAAGGAGACTAGTGAGGGAGGACACCAAGACTCCTATGACTCCTCTGAAGGAGTTAGAAGAAGGAGACTAGTGAGGGAGGACACCAAGACTCCTATGACTCCTCTGAAGGAGTTAGAAGAAGGAGACTAGTGAGGGAGGACACCAAGACTCCTATGACTCCTCTGAAGGAGTTAGAAGAAGGAGACTAGTGAGGGAGGACACCAAGACTCCTATGACTCCTCTGAAGGAGTTAGAAGAAGGAGACTAGTGAGGGAGGACACCAAGACTCCTATGACTCCTCTGAAGGAGTTAGAAGAAGGAGACTAGTGAGGGAGGCCACCAAGACTCCTATGACTCCTCTGAAGGAGTTAGAAGAAGGAGACTAGTGAGGGAGGACACCAGGACTCCTATGACTCCTCTGAAGGAGTTAGAAGAAGGAGACTAGTGAGGGAGGACACCAGGACTCCTATGACTCCTCTGAAGGAGTTAGAAGAAGGAGACTAGTGAGGGAGGCCACCAAGACTCCTATGACTCCTCTGAAGGAGTTAGAAGAAGGAGACTAGTGAGGGAGGACACCAAGACTCCTATGACTCCTCTGAAGGAGTTAAAGAAGGAGACTAGTGAGGGAGGACACCAAGACTCCTATGACTCCTCTGAAGGAGTTAGAAGAAGGAGACTAGTGAGGGAGGACACCAAGACTCCTATGACTCCTCTGAAGGAGTTAGAAGAAGGAGACTAGTGAGGGAGGACACCAAGACTCCTATGACTCCTCTGAAGGAGTTAGAAGAAGGAGACTAGTGAGGGAGGACACCAAGACTCCTATGACTCCTCTGAAGGAGTTAGAAGAAGGAGACTAGTGAGGGAGGACACCAAGACTCCTATGACTCCTCTGAAGGAGTTAGAAGAAGGAGACTAGTGAGGGAGGACACCAAGACACCTATGACTCCTCTGAAGGAGTTGTAAGAAGGAGACTAGTGAGGGAGGACACCAAGACTCCTATGACTCCTCTGAAGGAGTTAAAAGAAGGAGACTAGTGAGGGAGGACACCAAGACTCCTATGACTCCTCTGAAGGAGTTAGAAGAAGGAGACTAGTGAGGGAGGACACCAGGACTCCTATGACTCCTCTGAAGGAGTTAGAAGAAGGAGACTAGTGAGGGAGGCCACCAAGACTCTATGACTCCTCTGAAGGAGTTAGAAGAAGGAGACTAGTGAGGGAGGACACCAAGACTCCTATGACTCCTCTGAAGGAGTTAAAGAAGGAGACTAGTGAGGGAGGACACCAAGACTCCTATGACTCCTCTGAAGGAGTTAGAAGAAGGAGACTAGTGAGGGAGGCCACCAAGACTCCTATGACTCCTCTGAAGGAGTTAGAAGAAGGAGACTAGTGAGGGAGGACACCAAGACTCCTATGACTCCTCTGAAGGAGTTAGAAGAAGGAGACTAGTGAGGGAGGACACCAAGACTCCTATGACTCCTCTGAAGGAGTTAGAAGAAGGAGACTAGTGAGGGAGGACACCAAGACTCCTATGACTCCTCTGAAGGAGTTAGAAGAAGGAGACTAGTGAGGGAGGACACCAAGACTCCTATGACTCCTCTGAAGGAGTTGAAGAAGGAGACTAGTGAGGGAGGACACCAAGACTCCTATGACTCCTCTGAAGGAGTTAAAGAAGGAGACTAGTGAGGGAGGACACCAAGACTCCTATGACTCCTCTGAAGGAGTTAGAAGAAGGAGACTAGTGAGGGAGGACACCAAGACTCCTATGACTCCTCTGAAGGAGTTAGAAGAAGGAGACTAGTGAGGGAGGACACCAAGACTCCTATGACTCCTCTGAAGGAGTTAGAAGAAGGAGACTAGTGAGGGAGGACACCAAGACTCCTATGACTCCTCTGAAGGAGTTAGAAGAAGGAGACTCCTCTGAAGGAGTTAGTGAGGGAGGACACCAGGACTCTTATGACTCCTCTGAAGGAGTTAGAAGAAGGAGACTAGTGAGGGAGGACACCAAGACTCCTATGACTCCTCTGAAGGAGTTAGAAGAAGGAGACTAGTGAGGGAGGCCACCAAGACTCCTATGACTCCTCTGAAGGAGTTAGAAGAAGGAGACTAGTGAGGGAGGACACCACTAGATAGTCTGGACCATCTATAAACTGGACTAGAGTCACCAGAAGACATGTGGAGACTCTGAAGTCACCTGAAGAAGGTTGTTTGGTCTGATGAGACCAGGATGGAAGTTTTTGTCCAGTAGACGAGACACCAAACACTGCACATCATCACAAACACACCATCCCGACTGTGAAGCACGGTGGTGGCAGCATCATGGTGTGAAGCACGGTGGTGGCAGCATCATGACATGAAGCATGGTGGTGGAAGCATCATGGTGTGAAGCATGGTACTGTATTGCTGTACTGGCTACTAAACTGTCAAAGCATCAACATCAGACATTGCAGCGCTGCACATAACTCCGCCTCCAAAAACACAGCTTCAGTATATTTCAAGAGGACACATTGAGCATCTTCATTATCTTTTGCGCTGAGCTAATTTAAAAGCTGAAGGCTAAATAAGAGCCACTTAGTAACTGTGCATCTCATCGTCTGACTAGTCGATTTTTCTCCTCAGTATTCAACAGATTATTCCTCTGACAGAACAGTGTTTGGCTGAAGCCTTACACCTGATGCATGAGGAGAAAATGCTGGAACGCTACACATGAGGTAGCGACACAAACACAGGGGAGAGGCAGCACTAAACAGACAGGCAGAAGAGGATAATAGGACACAGGTGAAAGTAATTACAGTGGGGCAGAGATCACAGAGGCAGGAAACACCAGATATCTGACAAGAGGCTGGGATTTTATCCTCAACATGAAATAATGGCAAATATCCAGAAACAACAAAAACACGACCTCAGACAGCAGAGCGGGGCGTAAAACTGTGCGTCCGTGTCGCATAATGACAGCTACAATCATGTATATTCATTGTAATGAATGTCTGCATGCTGCAAACACAGATCTTATGGATTATTATGGACCATTAGTGGTTGCACTCTGTCTGGCTTGTTGACTGAACGCGATGATCAATGCTGCATGTCACAGCTCACACCCAGCAGGGTTAAGAGTGCTGCATGTGGAGTACTCTCTAGAAGGGAGCTACATAAATAAACTTTATTCACATAGTTGTGCAGCTGAATGGAGCGGCGTGCTAAGTAGCTGCACTACACGGTCGGCCTAAACACCGCACGGCATTTCACTGTGATGGAGAATTATGATACGCAGAAATCCGCCGTGTGCACTTGTGTCCTTTAGTAGGGCAATGAAATCAAAGCACTGACCCATGAGGCCGAGTCGTCTTGCTGCTTCCAATACCATTTACCAAATGACTGAATCAAATGCGGCGGTTTCCGCAGGAAAGCACAATAACTTCTCTTTACATCCCAGGAAACACAATCAATCACTGATTTGCCGTTCGGTAAGATGCACGGGGTGGAAACGGAGAAAGAGCAGCTTCATTTCTGCTTAGCGGCGTTGAGCAGAAACTCAGTGGGAATGTTTTTTATGAGAAACAGGAGTTTGGACGCCGCCGACCAAAAGCAACAAATAATTTAAGCCACTGTGTTTTTGTTTTCGTACTCCGTTTGACCCCAGGCTGTATGTGGTGTCTGGATGTGTTCACTTTAAAGCTAGATTGTGGGACGTTTACTTATAAATACATGTTCATTCCATTCGAGACAAGTGAGTTTACACAAAACTATTAAACCCATCGCAACCAGATGAATTAAAAGGTGAAAAACTGAGCAAAGATTTTAAAAATTATAATAAAAAAGAAGAATTTTTAAAAACAGAGCAACATAGCTGATTAGAGGGAAAGCAACTTTAAAAGACAAATACACAAATAAAAAAAATCATATTTGTCAGACAGATTCCAGTTCGTTCATGTTAATAATGATTCTTCCATCCGCACTAGAGTCAGTTATGGAGTTCCACAGGGTTCTGTGTTGGGACCAATGATATTTACTCTGTACAACATTATTAGGAAGCACTGCATAAATGTCCATTGTTACGCAGATGGTACCCAGTTATTAGTTGATCAAACTCCAACATATCTGAAGGATATAAAGGCCTGGATGACCTGTAACTTTCTTCATTTAAATTCAGACAAAGTTGAGGTTATTGTATTTGGCCCGAAACACCTCAGAAACACTCTGTCTAACCAGATGGTTCCTCTAGATGGCGCTGCCTTAGCCTCCACTGCTACTGTTACAAGTCTGTAGGATGGCATTCTTTCATCTACGTACACTGAACATAAAATCTAAAGGCCGAATGGGAAATATTGATGCCACATGAAGTGCACCACCCAAAATGAGCGTATACTGTCTGGTTGGTACTGTCACGTTCCCTCATGACCGGAGTCATCTGAGGCGTTGCTGCTTTGGTCAACATGTGACATGTTGGGGTGTCCTTTTATTGTCCCCAGTATAAGGAGTGTCTGAGTACTGCTCATTGTGTTGGAGCAGCGTCTGGATATGCCACACCCATGGACTGAATGGAATTAATGCATCACTGAGGCAGTGGTGGACTCAAATTTGGACACTAATCAAGAGAAACATCCATTTAGTACAAGTACCAGACAGTATACGCTCACTTTGGGTGGTGCACTTCATGTGGCATCAATATTTCACATGGGGCCTTTAGATTTTTTTTCAGTGTAATATCGTCAAAATCAGAACATCTGGTCCAGAGTGATGCTGAGAAACTAGTCCATGCATCTGGAACCTCCAGCTGGACTATTGTAATTCCTTATTGTCAGGATGTCCCAGTAACTCTCTCAGAAACCTCCAGCTGGTCCAAAATGCTGCAGCCAGAGTTCTGACAGGAACCAGGACCAGAGATCAGGTTTCTCCTGGATCAGCTTCTCTTCACTGGCTCCCTGTAAAATCCAGGATATACTTTAAAATCCTTCTTCTAACATATAAACTGTTAATGAGCAGCTCCATCGTATTTTGAATTGAGTCATTGATTAGAGTCATGTTAGACGAGACTAGAGAGTCACTTAAAGACACGTAAAATCAGTTAAAAATCGATTTAAATAATTTAATGTCTTTACTCCATTTAATAAACAGTTGTTGTGTTTTTTAATTACACCATCCTGGAAGCTTTGGAGGACATGTTAATGTGATTTTCACGCCACTGAGCACATTGAATCGAGCTGAAATTCAAATGTGTTACATCTCAAAGTGTTTTCTGCCATGAAAACAGCCCATTCAGTGTCTCGCCGCTCTGTCAATACGAGGCTCAATGAAAATGGCACAATCATGACAAACAGGTGTGAGTAATAATGACTCCCACATTCAACTGTACCCTTTAGTGAGATCCACAGGTGGCATGTAGGCTTCCAATTAAACTCCTGCTCCAATCTGTGAGCGCGAAGGAAAATCAACGGATGATCCGGAGCGGAAATAAGTTTAATCACATCTCTGAGACGGTCAAATGTTAGTCAAACCAAATGAGGGATGCAGCTTCATCACCATGGTATCAGTTTTACAATGAGCCCGAAATACCAGCAGGCATTATCCGCCTCTTATTGTCCTCTCACATCCCATATTCACGTCCTTTCCTATTCATCGAACATGGCTTTGGATGCGCTCTGGTTATTCTTGCTGTTCTGAGCTGCAGACAGACGCGATCCCTCCTCTGAATGCTGCTCGCTGCTCAAACAAGAAATAAAACACATCTTTAAACAATCCGCTCCAGCAGCACGCTCAATATTACCCGCTGAATCAAAACATTTGTGCAAGAAACATGCCCGGATCAGTAAAAGCCCTCCAGTGCTAACGCTAATAACTATGCAGCTGAAATTACACTGTAAATTTCTGCTCTAATGAGGGTTCGTGCGACAGACAGGCCAGCGAGGTTCAAGAGCTGAGTGATTACAATAGCAGTCGGTGCATGAGGAAGTAAATCAGGAAAACATCTTCAGCTACAAGGGTCAATTCGGGGCGTCGGTGTCAAGCACAGATCAATCAAACCGAGCACACGGAGTACGGAGCGAGTTGCAGGCAGGTACAGTCAGGACTCGTCTTTCTGCTGAGACATTTTGACTGAAATCCGAGGAAACGCTGCAGAGATATGTGTTTTTACTGGTTTCCGAGTCCTGGCTGCCGAGTTAATCTCACACCGCAGCAGCATTACATGGCGAATCTGTAAAAAAAAGGCAACCTAGGCTTTAGAACTTAAAGGAAAACTAGTGAGAGAGTTTTAAGACACAGTGAGGGTTTAGATTTGTGCCATTGTGGTGCTGCTGAGACTATTTCAGAGGTCCAAGACATGCATTCATAAATCTGTATCCAGGTTCCACAGGGTTTATTGCAAGAAATAACAACACTACTTCTTGCTGGTTGCTATGACCTTGCACCACTTATATAATAATGCACTGTAATGCAATGGCAGATGTGTTTCTTGATATACTCTCCACAGATTTTACTTTATTTTCATCCTATAAAAAGTTTTCACCCCTTTTTGAAGTTTTCCCTTGTTATTGCTTTCTAACAATGAATAAAAGGGCTTCTAAGTATTCAAGCCCTCTGCAGAACTGTTCAAACTCTGTCAGATTCCACAGGGATCATGAGTGACCAGAAGTCCAGACTCTAATCCTCAGCTGGATTGAGGTCTGGACTCTGACTGGACTTCCAGAACCTCCACCTTGTTGTCTTCAAACCATCTCTGTTTGCTTCGACTCATCGTCTGGATGGAAACTGATCTTCTCCAGGTCTCAGTTCTCTATCAGACTGGATCAGGTTGTCCTCCAGGACTCTCTAGACTCTGCTGCAGTCATTTACCCTCTACCTTTACAAGCCTTCCAGGACCTGCTGCTGAGGAACATCCCCACATCATGATGCTGCCACCACCATGCTTCACATCATGATGCTGCCACCACCGTGCTTCACATCATGATGCTGCCACCACCATGTTTCACAGTGGGGATGGTGTGTTTGTGATGGTGTCCATCAAACATATCATCTAGTCTGATGGACTTTCTTTCGCTTTGTCTCCATGAAGCTTTGACTGGTGAAGAACAGACAACAGTTGTTGATGAACAGGAACTCCCATCTCAGCTAAAGAAGCTTTGAACTCCTTGTGGTCTCCCTCACTAGTCTCCTTCTTCTAACTCCTTCAGAGGAGTCATAGGAGTCTTGGTGTCCTCCCTCACTAGCCTCCTTCTTCTAACTCCTTCAGAGGAGTCATAGGAGTCTTGGTGGCCTCCCTCACTAGTCTCCTTCTTCTAACTCCTTCAGAGGAGTCATAGGAGTCTTGGTGGCCTCCCTCACTAGTCTCCTTCTAACTCCTTCAAAGGAGTCATAGGAGTCTTGGTGTCCTCCCTCACTAGTCTCCTTCTTCTAACTCCTTCAGAGGAGTCATAGGAGTCTTGGTGTCCTCCATCACTAGTCTCCTTCTAACTCCTTCAGAGGAGTCATAGGAGTCTTGGTGGCCTCCCTCACTAGTCTCCTTCTTCTAACTCCTTCAGAGGAGTCATAGGAGTCTTGGTGGCCTCCCTCACTAGTCTCCTTCTTCTAACTCCTTCAGAGGAGTCATAGGTGTCTTGGTGTCCTCCCTCACTAGTCTCCTTCTTCTAACTCCTTCAGAGGAGTCATAGGAGTCTTGGTGTCCTCCCTCACTAGTCTCCTTCTTCTAACTCCTTCAGAGGAGTCATAGGAGTCTTGGTGTCCTCCCTCACTAGTCTCCTTCTTCTAACTCCTTCAGAGGAGTCATAGGAGTCTTGGTGGCCTCCCTCTCTAGTCTCCTTCCTACTCGGTCTCTCAGTCTTTGAGGACGTCCTGCTCTAGTCAGATGTCCTCATGGTCCAGATCCTTCCAGGTCTTAATGATGGTCTAACTGGACTCCTAGAGATCTTCAGGACCTTAAATGTTCTGGTTTCATCTCCTGACTGATGCTGTTCAACAACCTTCTCTCAGAGGTTCTTGGAGGTTCTTTAGTCCTCATGGTCTCGTTCTATGCAGGAGTCCTGATCCTCCAGGGACTGGACCTTCCAGATCCAGGAGTCTTTATCCTAAAATCACTGAGACACATCCACTGACCTCAGATGATCTTTATTTCACTAACTATCGGACCAACTGGCTGCACCTGTGTTTAATTAAATGAGTCACGTTAAAAGGGGGATATTTATACAGTCACTTGTTTTATTTTTAATTAACTGACATTAGTTTGTAGAAGTATTTTTTTCATTTTGACATCAATGAGTCGTCCAGCTGAAATAGCTTAACTCTGACAAATAATACATGTTTCGTGTTGCAGGATTCAAACGCCAACATCCATCTAATGATTAACCTTTTTGCCCTGAGCAGATACGGGATTACATTCCAACAAATACATAAATACAGATATTTCAGAAACAAATGGGCAAATTTCCATTTTGAAAATCAGATTAGGCTGCAGTCCATCTTAATAAACGACAGGCAATATGTTATTTTCACACAGGCTCTGGTTGCATCATCCTGCTCAGGCTGCAAATGGCATTCCTATCGATTACAGCAGGAAAGGGGATTTGCAAAGGTCATAGGAGCCATTAAGCAAGAATCCCATCCTTGATATGTACTTTGAAGAGCGTCATATGTTGAGAGCTCAACCTTGACATTACAGTAAACAGAGCAGGTCTAACATTATGCATTAAAAATAACACGAAGCAGAGAGTAACCTAATGTAAAACCACCAAGGGACCAAACAGGAGCGAGTGCACGCTGAGAGATATTTGGGAAACTGACAGCGGCCCTCCTCACCTGAGGGAGATGTCACTCCAAGCAAATTAAAGAAATCATAGCAAGGTTAATTCCGTATTCAGTGCCAACGCTGGCTAAGTGCCGTTGCAGTAAGCAATTTCCCACATTGTGTAGGGGAGCTGTGGGTACACTTCCTTCAGGGCTGCAATACACAGATAGGGCAGGCATCGCTGAGGAATCCATTATAGCATAGAGCAGCATTTTCTACATCAATTTATCCTTTTAACTCCTGAAAATGGAGGACAACCCACGCCGCCACATTGTGCACCGCTGCCTTCTGGCCCCAGCTCAAGGTGTGGGCCAGGAGTAGGGGTAGAATCGCTGTGTGCAGGGCCCGTCTGGAAAACAGATGTCTCAAAAGCAGCCCGTAAGTCTGCCTTGATGCACAACCCCAACCTGCTCCCTGGCTGTCAATCTGAGGCCGCTACAATCCAGAGAGTGGAACTGGGCCAAAGGAGCCTGAAGTCATGTCTGATTGGATGCGCTGCCACCTCCGTGACCCGTAGAATTACCTCACTGTTACTCCCTCCGCTGACATATTTACCCCAATGCTCTGTAGGCAGTGAAACACATCAGGTGGCGGCTGGTGAGAGGAGTTTATTGTGGCTGTGTGATTACACAACGCTTGGAGTCGCAAACACCATTTGGAAAATGAGCATCCGGAGAAGCAGATGACGCTAACGAGAAAAACAAAGCAATTAGTTTGATCAAGGAAAATATTTCACTTGTTCTGTGCGTCGCGATCAAACAGTTTGTTGATTCTGATAAGATACATCACGTGTGAACATTATTGAGAGATTAAATCTGTTTATTCAAGGCTGCATGGAGCCGAGTGCTTCCCAGAATACGTGGTGTAAATGGAGCACGAAGATGTGCTTAATAAGATCTAAATAAAAAGGTTCTGGTGCATGAATCCCTTCATCTCAGAGGATTTGACTTAAGGATATGAAATAGTTTTTACCTTACTCTTAAACTGGAACGTTCTACAGAGTCCTTCCAGCTCGGCTGCTTATTGTTTAATTAACTGTCTGTGCCACTACAGAGCGTGGAATTGAATCAATCTGTCGACCTTGGCCGACGCATGAATACCGAACGCGCTGCCATGAGAGTGTGGATGTAAGAACAGAAGTAAAACAGGTTACTATGATTTCACCATCCAACACTGAACATCACTGAATCAAAACAAACACCGTCTCCAACCTTTCACCAGCCTCTTCTGCATCAATGAGAAGGAAACACCGTGTTTACTGTATTTACATGAATGCTAGTAGCTCAGTTAAGATAAAGCGTGCATGTCATAAAGTGTACTGTGGATCAGCTGTAGCACCTGGAGCCTCTTACTGTTTAATGAGATGGAAGACTGCAGTTCTATTGTGTTTAATTAGAGACCAGAGGAGGCGTCACTCAGACTACAGTTCATGTTGGCAGCAGAGAGCGTTGTGGGGGTTTAGCTAGCAACGGGCACCATGACAAAGACTTATGTGGTGGTTAATGACTTTCGACCAGCGCTCTGCTTTTCTGTAGCTAAACAGCTAATTTTACAAGCCTTTGAGGCTAAAGTTATGCATACGTGGCTAAAAATAGCTTTGTTAGCATAGCATAAACTTGTGTCCACTTCACTTCAGTTGAGATCAATAACAATGCTGACCTTAGGTTGAGAAAACTGTTCAAGGTTTGCATCCTTGAGTATGTAAGTACTGTATGTTTCTGATGACTGCTGACTACCTGGACAGGAGCAGCTTCAGCTCAGCTCAACACACACTAATCTAACCAAGCTAAAGTGAGACTTTGTGAACCACACAGCAACAGAACATGCACGCTAATTTATGGACTGTGCTTCTGCAAACCACAAATTAGTTAGTAACAGAGTGATTTTCCCTACAACTGCCCAGTTTGTGTAACACTATTGCCACAACAGAACTGGTGTTCACACTGTTGTTTCCAGGTCAGCTGCGTCACACTGCTGGTAAATGGACGCCCATCTCACATGGAGGTTTTCTTTCCGCTCATGATCACTGAACTCCATCATGACGACCAACCAGTTATCGCTGTTATCTTCATCCACTGCCACTTTCATTCTAGTCAAAGTGGAGGACACATTAATATTTCTTGTCGCTCTCGTCTCCCATCGCTGGCAGCGAAGTGGACGAACCAGATCTGCCTCATGATGTTGACATGTCGTACTGCTAAGCCCATTTTGAGTAACAGTCAGTCAGAATAGCTGACAGTTACACTGAACATAAATATAAAGGCCCCATGTGAAATACTGATGCTACATGAAGTGCACCACCCAAAGTGAGCGTATACTGTCTGGTACTTGTACTAAATGGATGTTTCTCTTGATTAGTGCCCAAATTTGAGTCCACCACTGCCTCAGTGATGCATTAATTCCATTCAGTCCATGGGTGTGGCATATCCAGACGCTGCTCCAACACAATGAGCAGTACTCAGACACTCCTTATACTGGGGACAATAAAAGGCCACCCCAACATGTCACATGTTGACCAAAGCAGCAACACCTCAGATGACTCCAGTCATGAGGGAACGTGTCATTGGCATGTTGGAAGCAGGAATGTCCACCAGAGCGGTCGCTGTGCAGCTGAATGTTCACTATCAGACGACAGGACGTTTGAGAGTTGGTTTCCAACAGACGGGCAGTACTGCAAATCCACCTCATCCACGTCGGCCACGTGTGACCACCCCAGCACAGGATGGACACATCCGGCTGGTTCACTTGTGGGATGGTCTCAGACCAGCGACACGTACAGCAGATGAAACCTTTGGTCTGACAATAGACGCATCACACCAACATGCCAATGACACGTTCCCTCATGACCGGAGTCATCTGAGGCGTTGCTGCTTTGGTCAACATGTGACATGTTGGGGTGGCCTTTTATTGTCCCCAGTATAAGGAGTGTCTGAGTGCACTTCATGTGGCATCAATATTTCACATGGGGCTTTTATATTTTATATTATTTTATATTTTAGTTCAGTGTATAATAATACCAGCTTAACTTCCCGGTTTGTGTTGAAAACATCACAAGGACCTGTGCAAATAGTAATCAGTAACCAGGAAGCTTGTATTCTTCAAATGTCACAACAGGTTTCTCTGTGCTCCATAAAAACCATCTCATAACATGTAAACACAAATTATGTAGAATTCAGACTGAAAGTGCCTTGAAAAGTAAAACATATGCATGAATACATCAGGCTTATTTTTAAAAGTTAACTCTGGTATAATGAAGAGGAAAATATGTAACCACAACCAAAAAAAATAAGCCAGTCTGGAGCTGCAATGACTAATCAGTTCAGCTGATTGACACAAAATCAATCACGAACCGTTTTTGACAAAGAATCAATCACTTTTTAAATTTTTTTAAAGATAGAAGTACAAAAAATCTCAAGTGTTTTCTGATTTCCATAATCTTCTAAACCAGTACGCTGGATGTCTTTGGGTCAGTCATGAATCATAAGTTGCAGCTTTAAAATCCTCAGAAACCATTTATTCAACTTTATTACAAATTAATAAAAATCTAAAAATGAACAACAGTTTATTTACGTTCATTTAGAGATTGATCCTGATAAAAAAAAGGTCTACCTGGGAAGAATTAAACTGTTATGTGCAGCTGGGCGGGACAGACAGACAGACAGCCCAATGAAGGCTGATCCCATCGAGCATCTCTTTAGTTAGTGGTACTCAGTTCAACAGCTGAGCAGGGAAGTGTTAGACACGACTCCCGCTGTTGGTATCTGAAACCTGAAATGCGGCGTCGAACTCTTTATCTTTCACCTCCCATCGTGTTTAAAGCTCGCTCAAGTGTCAGGCCTTGAACTGCGCATCAGTTCAATGCAAACTACGAGGAGAGGAGCCCGGCGCTGAATGGGAAATCCCCGGTGAGCAGACCGACAAAAAGTCGCTTAGCGTCTCTTAAAGGGCTGCCACATGCAGACGCAACTCAAGGTGTGCGGCGCTGATGCAAAGTCGTGTTTGAATAATTCATCCACGCAGGAACCGACGGAGCTACTGTACTGTCACCGCTGAGTTCACGCCCAAGTCAGTTCTGCTGGATCTGGCTTTAAGTGAGCTACAGTAGTGAGTTGTCAGTGCAGAGGAGGCTGCTGTCTGTTTCCCGAGGGTGTGTTTTGCAAGAGATACGCCTCGTGCACTTAAACGAAAAGGCAAAACATATCCAGCGCTGATAAACGTACAGTAGCTGCCTGGGAAGAGAGGGAAAATGTGTCCCAGCTGAGTCTTATCACAAGAAACAATCAAATATGTATTCTGGTATTCCAGTCAGCCTTTTCAAAGGTCACACTTCTATCCCGTGGATTCAAATCTCAATGGAAAAAGCTTATCAAAGCAATTTTCCCAGCCATCCAGCCGTCCACACAGCCACACCAGACTGACACAGACTATGTTAAAGGCTTCTCCACCCCCCTCCCATGACCTATGAAGCAGCTCGAACGGCCGACATGTCGCCCAATGCTGCTGGAAGTTTAAACAGTGGGGATGTGAAGAGCTAAATTAAAAGGATATTCCTGGATATCTGGCAATGCACATCGTCTACATGTTTAAATCTGTCTGTTATTTAACGATGCATGTTGCTTTAATGACACTGAAAGCCGAGGGGAGAAGATACAGGGCAGGAAGTGATGTACTGATGCACGCTGATGCAAAATTTAAACAGTTTTCGAAACAACCGCAATATTAATCAATAACTGGTCAATCACATCATTTGTTTATGTGCTGATGGAGTCATTTTTTAAATATGGATACTTAATTTTTGTCGAAAAAGGCACACAGCTGCAGAAACGTCACCCTAATACACATGAGCATGTTCTCTGCACAAAAACAAGCCATGAACTGCTACTAGAGATGCTAATTCTAAACCGTTTTCTACACTGATAGTTTAAATAATCAATGCTGATCAATGACTAAAGCGAATGTAGCACTTCCATATATTGAGCTCTGGCCAGAGGTCATTAACCACCACAGAAGACTATGTCATGGTGGCCTGTTGCTAGGTAAACCCCCACAATGCTCTCTGCTAGCTAACATGAACTGCACAAGGCTCCATCAGGTAACAACAGCTAATTCACAATACTTTATCTAACATGCATGACCTTCTTCTTCTGACTTATCGGTTAATACACTTTTAATCGGTTAAATTAAATACAAATATTAACTTATTTTCCTAACAGTCACACAAGTCTTTGAAAACCCT
The DNA here is from genome assembly GCA_024666655.1 of Dascyllus trimaculatus. Lineage (NCBI taxonomy): Eukaryota > Metazoa > Chordata > Actinopteri > Pomacentridae > Dascyllus > Dascyllus trimaculatus. The sequence goes on along the minus strand of CM045446.1, from coordinate 35,919,795 downwards.
ACAATTTTCTCGGCCACCTCACCTGGCCTCCCATTGATTGTAGTTTGTTTCTATATGAGCTCTGGTCAGAGGACATTAACTGTTACAGAAGTCTTTGTCATGGTGCCCCTTTAATAAAAATCTAAAACCCATCTAATCCCCAACAGTGTTCTCTGCTTGCCAACAAGGTCCAAGTGACCACCTCCTCTGGTTGCTACAGTATTAAACAGTATAATGGTACCAGGTACTAAAGCTAATTCACAATACTTTCTCTAACATGCACAACCTTCTTATTTTGCCTTATCAGTTACTATAATTTTAATCGGTTAACTTAAAAAACAAATGTTTTTAATTTCCCTAACTGTCACAGAAGTCTTTGTCACGGTGGTCCATTGAAAGCTAAAACCCCACAATTCTCTAGGCTACCTCACCTGGTCACACATAGACAGCAGTTTGTTTTCAATATATGAGCTATGGCCAGAGGTCATTAACTGTTACAGACGTCTCTGTCATGGTGCCCCTTTACTATCTAAAGCCCCACAATGCTCTCTGCTTGCCAACATGAACTGTATGAAGTTTTGCCTGGTGAGACAACCAGGTGCTACAGCTAATCTACAATATGTCTTCCAACATGCATGACCTTTTTCTTTTGCTTCATTGGTTATTATCATTGGAATTGGTTAACATACAAACGATTAATGATTAATTCCCCTAACTGCCACGAGAGTCTTGGTCATGGTGGCCCTTTGTGAGCTGAAACCCCACAATTCTCCAGGCCACCTCACCCAGCCATACACAGACAGCAGTTTGTTTTCGATATGAGCTCTGGTCAGACGACGTTAACTGTTACAGAAGTCTTTGTCATGGTGCCCCTTTACTAAAAAGCTAAAACCTATCTAAATTCTTTGTCACAGTGGTCCGTTGCGAGCTAAAACCCCACAATCTTCTCGGCCAATTATACTCTGTAGTTTGTTTTAAAGACATGAGCTCTGGCCAGAGGTCATTAACTGCTACAGAAGTCTCTGTCATGGTGCCCCTTTACTATCTAAAACCCCACAATGCTCTCTGCTTGCCAACATGAACTGTCAGTAGTCAGAGTGACGTCTCCTCTGGTTGCTACAGTATTGAACAGTATAATGGTACCAGCTACTACACAATACTTTTTCTAACATGCACGACCTTCTTCTTATGCCTTATTGGTTACTATAATTTTAACCAGTTAAACTATAAACAGTTGTTGATTAATTTCCCTATCTGTCATTCAAGTCTTTGTCATGGAGGCTCCCGTTGCGACAATTTTCTTGGCCACCTCACCTGGTCACACATAGACAGCAGTTTGTTTTCAATATATGAGCTATGGCCAGAGGTCATTAGCTGCTACAGACGTCTCTGTCATGGTGCCCCTTTACTATCTAAAACCCCACAATGCTCTCTGCTTGCCAACATGAACTGAGTGTGTAGTCAGAGTGATGTCTCCTCTGGTTGCTAGTATTAAACATTATAATTGTACCAGGTACTAAAGCTAATCTACAGTATGTCGTCGAACATGCATGACCTTCTTCTTTTGCCTCATCGGTAACTATAATTTCAATCAGTTAAACTGTAAACATACATGGCACAACCGAAAAAGCAAACTACTCATTTAACAGATTGTATTTGAAGATTAACCAGGTGCTGCAGCTAATCTCCAATTCATGCATATCTCTTCTGCCTCATCTGGTAATCTATTTCTTAAATGGTTAAATTATTAACAGCAATTAATTGATTAATGATCCATCTAATAAACGCTAAACTGGGTCTGTTCACATGATTTTTCAACCGGTAGCTGGGCTGCAGCAGTGGATTAGTCGTGGGGAGAATCCTTGCTCAGGGGCATAACAGCAGTGGTGGATAAGAGCAGGGGGAGTGTGAAACATTCGCTTTGCACATCCAGATTTCAGCAGCCGATAGGGAAACTGGAGTGGGCTTTCCAGTCATAAGCAACCTTATCATGCAGCAATCACCCCAAACTCCCGGGAACTTCACTGTCAAGCACAATTTTTACACGGCTAATTAAACGGTTACACAGAACAGCAATGATTCTTTCTGCACATTAAAGTCCAGACATCTGCTGCCACCGTTCCTTCTCCTGCTAGCATGTCAACAAATATGGCCTGTGTTTCTCAAGTGCTCCTCTCTCTAATTGAACAACATGCATTGACTTCATATGCGGAGCCAAATTATCGGCTCCATAAACAGTTTATGGCCACACTTCACTGGATGCACAAAGTTTATTATTAGCTGGCAGTTTGCTGGTTGGCAGGAAGGGGAGAGAGGGGGGGGGGAATGCACAAAACAGTGGGAGTGGGAATAAGAACTTGACAGTCAGTCAGGGCAATTTATCATTCTGTCAAACTTCACTGACTGCTGCAGCAGAACTATCTACAGCGTGAAAAAACCCCAGCCGCCCTCCAGAATGGCTGAGTGTGGAGGAGAGCAAGGCCAGAAATTCAAACCTGCCATGTAGACATGTTTGTCACTTTATAGTTATTGCACCTGCTTGGCCTCCTGCCAGGGAAAGCCATTACTCCTGCCAAACACAAGGAGCCACAGTTTTGTGCTGCGAGTGTAATAATCAGGTTTCTATTGATTTTACTACAATTCATCTGGTGAAATTCATGGTTTGAAACGCTCACGATGCATTAGTTCTGACTGGAGCTTAAAGATGGAAATGTTTTCTGCTATTCTGACCGGTTCTTCTTGCAGATGCAGTTGGAAATGCAGATAAGTCTGTGTTGCATCAACAACTAAATCAACTGGTTTCACAAGAATACATCCTGGTGCCTCAGAAAGCTCACTGCACTGCAACTTTAAAAAATGCGGTCCATGTAAATCAACAAAACACAAGAAAAACAGAAAATATTCTCACCGATTTGCTATTAGACAAAACACACTGACTGTAGAATAAAGATGTTGCTGCAGACAGATAAAAACTAGTAAATGAAGGAGCTGACACCACAAATACACCATAAAGCTGCATTTGTACATACAGCAGCAATGAAAGCACAACAAATTCAATTAGAGAGAGAAGCACTACAGCTTTCTGGTTCCATATTTCAAGTTGCAAAGCAGAGGTTTGGAGGGTGAGCTTAAAAAAAAAACAAAAGACAAAGCTGGATGTCCAACCACTGTCTTTATCAATATCCAAACAATTTAAGATTAATCTACTGAATATTTCCGCAATCGACAATTATTATAAATGAGTAAATTTCCTCTACAAAAAAAGCAAAATCGCTTTGATAAATTAATGATGGATGAAAATTATGTTTGTTTTATGGCTACAATCCATAAGCATGTAAATGTAAATAGACACAAAAGTGCAAAACTGTGGAGTTAAACTGTCAACATGATAATTATAGTTAAATTAAAGCTGTGAGCAGCGATGGACGGGTCCTCGCATACTTGCAGCTCAGCTATTGTCCACCAGGCGGCGCTGTCAATGTGACAAGATATCGCCATATGGTTGTTGTCAGGGCGGGACTCTGATCATGCATGTGAAGTTTGAGGCCGATTGGAGCATGTACAGGCTAGTTACACAGCACTTCCTGTTTCTTTCATGGAAATATGCCACGGCCACGCCCTCATTCCTTTGGGGAATATTTAAATAACTTTGCTCACCATCGCCTGGAGTACGTGCTGGCCAAATTCGAGGCAGATCAGACTTACCCCCTAAGATGAGGTCACTCTAGAAAATTTGGAAAATTTTGCAAGAATCGCCAAAAATCTGACAGTAAATTCAAAATGGCCGACCTCCTGTTGCATTGTGGGTATCGGTTCTTGAGGCTTTTTTGTGCGTCTTGTCGTGACACACATGTTTACTGAATTTCGTAGCTCTAGGTGAAACGTAGTTCGGGGGCCAAATTTTTAAAAAATTGTAGGGGGCGCTATAGAGCCGTTTTGCCACTCACATGTGAAATTCCCCCAAAATATTACCTTTTTCTCCAGGCCTGATGGGCGTGCCAAGTTATACGTCTTTTTAAGTATTTTTCAGGCCTCAAAATTGCGATTCAAACGGCTGTAAAATAATAATAATGTGAGGAATAACAACATGGTTCCATTGTTGGAGCTCAGACCCTAAAAAGAGGGATTATTTTTTAAGTAAGTGGAGACTCGATAAAGAAAAATGGTGGACATTTTTCAGCACAGAGCAGCTAAAGAAACTCCTTTCCTCCCTATTGTGCGATTGTTCTCTGACTCTGGCAGCAGCTTTGAATTCTCTGAACTCAGCCGACGTTATGAAACCAAGATTTAAGCTGCAGAGCAGCAGCTTGGGAGGGACTGTAGGACAACATGTTCATCCCCGTTCTGCTGTCTGACAACACAAACAGGAACATCTGCAAATGAAAACAGCTTCACTCAGAGCTCAGCTGTGATAAAATGCAGTTTATGTGAGCACAGAGAGCAGGAGAGAAGCTAACAGATGGAAGGTTCTTCAAGTGTTGCTGGAATCTGACTTTTCTTTGTTTTGTGATTTTGTGCATCTGAAGTCTTGGATTTTAGAAATGCTTACGTTTAATCGAGTCAGACTTTGCTGCAGCCGCCATTTTTTAAACCCGTCTTGTCGTCTTGACGCGACAGTTGTGCAGAGATACGACAAAAACAAACAAAAAAAACCCAGGTGGAGTAAAAATGTTGACATTAACCCATTTTCTGCATCTCTGTTATCGACTGTGTAGACTCGTTTTCAAACTCTGTGAACAGATTACCAGCTAAAACTCACAAATAGATGTTTTATGCATCACGTTTTAATGACTTGCTGCACTCTGGTTGCTCATATTTCCTCTATTTGCCTGTCTTCTTTGCATTTGCACTCATTTCTTCACGCTAACCTATTAAACCCTCATTAAACCCAGCAGTGCGACTGTATTTACTCCCTCCAAATAATTACATGCTGTTTACAGGCGTCATGAAACCATCACAGCCTCGGTATTTCAGATCGTGTTGGTCCGTAGACTGTTTGTCGGATCATTCGTAACCGAGATAAATACTTCCATACGCTGTAATTGCATATTCCGGTTGCCCGTGCACAGTCGGAGCAGGCCGCTCTGCATATCCAAGAGATTTATCGACAGGTAATTAGCCTATTACAGCCTTTCAGTTGTAGCACGTCCTTTAGACAAATCGCCTTTACTACAAGCGGCTCACAGATCCCATGGCGAATGGCTTCTTTTCTGATGTGCAGGGAGACACTCTGTGATTACATTTAGTCCCGGGCCCTTTCATTTGACCAGCATATCATTTCTTCCCTGGCACACTTCAAAGTGTGGACACTTCAAAGCGGGATGAGTGACTGCCACTCGGACTCTGAGGACGGCTCTTTTGATCATCTTCTGAAAACTCCCCTAACGCAATCAGGGCAAGCACGCCAGAGAGGAGGATTTGACAGCCATAAGATAAATGCAGTCATCCTCACAGCTATCAGATAAGCACAGCATGCTCTAATCCATTAATATGAAAATGAGGGAGGACCAGAAGTGGCTGGGTGGGGGCTCTGCAGCAACAGTTAAACGCTTTGGAATGAGTTTTCAAAGGAGCCATTCAGGATTTAAAGCGTTTAATGATGTGTGTGTGTGTGTGTTTGCCCAGACCAGCAGCCACATAAATAAATTATAATGATAATAATAAAGATCTACTCCGCTGATGCACCTTAAGTGATAGTTTACAAACTGCCAGAGCCAATCTGAGCTCTGCTTGCAGGGATGTGAGCAGAAACTCTCCTCGTAAAAGTGTTTATTTAGGGCCTTGAGCGGGTAACAGAATGTTCCGGCTCTTAGAAGAAACGTTCTCGCAGAAACATTCATTATTTTAAATCCTAACATCTTTAAGCTGCTTCGTTGGTTACCTGGGAAACCACGTTAACACAGGCTGCCGAATATGACTGTTTTATGAGTCAAGCTTTTTAAAATAAACTCCAGTGAATGATTCAGGAACAGGCTGCTCAGGGAAATATTGATTTCTAGTTCACCCCACACAAACATGGCCTTTATCGTTTTATACGTTTCAAGCTTTATGTGGGGTCTGACTTGATGTGGTGACAGATCTCAGTATGTTAGATGGACCTAAACAGGAATGTCAGCTTATTGATGTTACATTAGTACCGTACAGAGTAAACAATGATGCCTCTAGAATACAGGGATAAACTCTGTACATATATAAAACAAGACTATAACACAAAATCAACCCTCACCTGTGAATTCATATCTCCACTTCACCTGTCTGATATCCTTTTCCACCTGCTAACATTCCCATAGTCCATCCAATGATAACCAAAAACCTGCATCAGCTGCATTTAACATCAATACATTTAACAGTCAGCAGCTGGATTATAAAAAGAACGGCCACACAAACTGAAAAGAAAACAAATACAAACAAGAACAAAAGCAAAACGAAACCTCTGGTCAGTCTTTGGTCTGGACGACTTCCTTATCAAGCTCTTATCAAAGGAGTTACCAGAGTCTTTAACTAAAATTTCAGTTTTTCAAATTTAATATCATGAAGAGAGTCAGCAATAACGATTTAACCGATTAGAAAGATATTAACCGATAAGGCAGAAAAAGAAGAAGGTCGTGCATGTCATAAAATGTATTGTAGAATAACTGTAGTAGTAGGAGGAGCTAGCACCGTGACAAAGAATTGTGTGGCTCTTAATGACCTCTGACAAACCATAGCCCTCTAGAACAATGTTCATGTACCCTTGTGGCATACATAATTAGTAAAAGGGGCACCATGACAAAGATTTGTGTGGAGGTTCATGACCTCTGAACCAACCTAAGTCTCCTAGAACAATGTTCCTGTACTCCAGTGACATACATAAACAGTAAAGGGGCACCATGACAAAGACTTCCGTGAGGGTTAATGACCTTTAACCACAGCTCAGGAAAAGAAAATGAGTAAACGTTGAGGTTCCAATGGTAAAAAGTGTTTTTTTATCAGAAAATTTTCACTATTTCGTTCCTTTCATTGACTAATCAATTGAAATGTGGTCGACTATGAAAAAGAAAATTGCTGAATTTGCATCTCCAAAGTTACGACTTTACCTTTCTAGCGTTTAGATTTAAGGTGAGACTGCTGATCCTACTTTAAAACTGAGTCACATAAAAACAGTGTTTTAGCCACTTGTCCAGCCTTTACACAACAAAACTAACTGCTTTTGAAGGAGCTTCCTCCCATTCGGTCATGAATCCATCCAATCACATCCACTTCTCACCGTATCCCTCCTTTTCCATGTCTTCATCTGAAACACAGTGCTCTCTGCTGCTCTTACTGCCACCTATTGATCCATTCTTCCTCATTTCCTGCCCATCTATCCATCCATGCATTAATCCGTCCATCCATTCATTAACACAGGTGTATGAGCGGGTGAAGTGAGCTCACCTAATGGAGTTATGTGTCTCCAGGAAATAGTCGGCTCCGGTTTCCCGCTCGCCGTGCAGATGAGCGACACGTTGCTGCCTTCGTTTACCGTGATGTTGGACGAAATGTCGTATATCTTGGGGGGAACTGCGAAAAGAAAAAGAAAACACATGTATAAACGTAAGATTACATTCGAGAGACGAGGAAGGGATGCTGGAAACAGTAAGACGTGACCCGTGTTCCAGTTTTGAGTTAAGAAATACAGGCGATGCTTCAATATCACACAAAGTAGGTTGTCTTGAGCCTCCATGGGTTGCGTTAGAGTTAGTGTAGGTTAAGCAGGTGTGCAGAGAAGACAGTTTCCCTGCTAAAAAAACACATTAAGGCATGAAAAGGTGTCCTGATGTAAGAAAACAACAGAGCGGCCCATTACTTTTGTATGTCAGGACACCTCAAGGGGTCTAATTTTGGTTTGAACACAGAGACTCACCAAAGAAACAAGAGGGAGCTGCTTTTAATTAACCCGCGACAAAAAACTATTATTTCTACAACAGAGAAAAGAGAGCAACGCGCTGCTCAGGCTGGCAGGCTAACTAGCTAAATAAGGACTTAATTAACCACACACTCCTGCTCATACTCTAATATATAATACTGCTCTTTTATTTACTTGGTAAGCTAGTTAAAACACCAAAAAACACTTGAGAGGCACAACACTTCTTACATCACACTGCAAACAGAAACACTGCCTCCAGTTCAACACTCTGCTTCATTAAATTCAGCTCGAGTTTCTTTCGTTTATTCATCCAGAACTCATCATAAAAAGATCACAGAAAATGGAAGCACTTACATGTTGGCGAGCGGAGGGCATTGTGGGGGTTTGGCTAGCAATGGGCACCATGACAAAGACTTGTGTGACACCTAGTGACCTCCAACAAACTGGAACTATCACTTGCAATCACATTTAGCCAGTGATTATGTGGACAAAATAAGAAAAGCATGCCTTCACTAAAAATAGCCAATTAAAAATATAAGGTAAAAGAAGAAGAAGGTCATGCATGTCATAAAATGCACTGTAGATCAGCTGTAGTAGCAGCTAGCAACGGGCACCAAGACAGTGACTTCTGTGACCCCTAATGACCTCCGACAAACTGGAACTATCATTTACAATCACGTTTAGCCAATGTTTGTGTGCAATTGAAGGAACATGCTTTCACTTAAATTAACCGATTAATAATATATTAATCGATAAGGCAGAAAAAGAAGAAGGTCATGCATGCCATAGAATGTACTGTAGATTAGCTGTAGTAGTAGCTAGCAACGGGCACCATGACAGTGACGTCTGTGACTCCGACAAACCGAAACCTTCTAAAAAACCGAAACCTTCTAGAAATATGTCCCTATATCCCAGTGGTATATGTAGATAGTAAAGGGGCACCATGACAGAGGCTTATGTGACTCTTAATGACTTCTGACAAACTGGAACTATCATTTCTAAACACATTTAGCCAATAATTGTGTAGCAATAGAAAAAACATGCTTTCACTTAAATTAACCGATTAAAAATATATTAACCAATAAGGCAGAAAAAGAAGAAGGTCATGCATGCCATAGAATGTATTGTAGATTAGCTGTAGTAGTAGCTAGCAACGGGTACCATGACAAAGACTTCTGTGACTCTCACAAACCGAAACCTTCTAGAAATATGTCCCTATATCCCAGTGGTATATGTAGATAGTAAAGGGGCACCATGACAGAGGCTTATGTGACTCTTAATGACTTCCGACAAACTGGAACTATCATTTCTAATCACATTTAGCCAATGATTGTGTGCAATAGGAAAAGCATGCTTTCACTTAAATTAATCAGTTAAAAATATATTAACCGATAAGACAGAAAAAGAAGAAGGTCATGCATGCCATAGAATGTACTGTAGATTAGCTGTGGTAGCAGTAGTAGCTAGCAACGGGCACCATGACAAAGACTTCTGTGACTCTCACAAACTGAAACCTTCTAGAAATATGTCCCTATATCCCAGTGGTATATGTAGACAGTAAAGGGGCACCATGACAGAGGCTTATGTGACCCCTAATGACCTCCGACCACAGCTCAGACATAGAAAACAAGTGAAAGTTGTGTGTCAGCTATAAGAAATAGTTTTATCAGCATAAGGGAAGCTGTATTTTATGTATTTTGATTGTGTTTGATGTTACGATTGGACCTTTCCAGCTGTTTAGACATGAGGTCAGACTGCTGGTTCTGCTTTATATCATCACATAATAGGTAATCGAACCTGAAATGAACATGAAGATCTCTGACTGATGGCTCAGTTCATCTAAGCCCGCGTGATATAAAAGCACTGCTGAACTGTTTGCTAACTGTTCATGAGTCACTCAACTCTCCTTTAAAACAATTAGGTCTTAGACTTGAGTACTATTTGTTTGTTGTTCAGTTCGACATGGTTCAATACACGATGAGCTGCAATTAAGCTGCAGAAGAATTAAAAGAGACCTTTTAAATTTGGATCTGGAAGCACCACCTCCGGGGTTTTGGATGCCGTCTATCCTAAATCCGAGAAACTCTTTAAAATGAGTGTTTTGATAAAATAAAAGTGAGTTTCTCCTCCAGTGAGAGCGGCTCATCAGCAGTCCCTACTGGACATCACTTACTATCATAATTGGCAAGTTTGTGGGCACTTAAATCCTCTCGGAGCTTTGATGTTAAAAGCTTCGGTATTTAAGCTGCTGAAAACACTGAGACGCACACGCAGCCTCCCACAAAAGGCATTTAACACATTTAAATATATGCACGTGCAGGTACACGTGCGCGCACACCCACACACATGCAGGCTTATGAGACACTATTTTAATCTGCAAGATTTGAATCTCAGAAGGAGCTCCTCTGCACTGGACTGTGCCACACAGTAATGGATTCTCAGTCATCTGGGTCCAGCCTTTCTCCCCTCTGATCCGCCTGATGCCGGCTCAGAAACCAACAAAAGAAAAGTTGATTCAACAATTTCCAGAGTTCCTCCTCAGACCTAGCAACACTCTTCAGAGCCACGTGGTCTCCTTTGTCATCCGGCTCTGTCCTCTTTTGCTGCAGCCGCCCTCGTTTGTTCCTCCTCACTTTATTATCAGTCACAATGCAGAGGAAGCTGCACAGTCGGAATCTATTCTACACCGACTGAACTACGTCCCTCATGAGCCCTTAGACCTCCGATACCGTACAATCAAGTAAAATAAAAGCAGCAAAAGCCAATGTTTACTCTTGATTCTGACTTGTAGCCTGGATCCTATTAAAAGCTTTACTGTAAAACTGTAATCTGATCCTTTATCCTCAACATGAAGCCATAAACAGTTTGCTAAATACACTCATTACTCTAATTCAAGGGGCCTGTTCCCACCACTTAATTAAATGCATGATTGCAAGATAAAATTCCACTTCACTGCTTTAGATAAACCTTTAAACTGCAAACATTGATGAGTTGTGTTGACGTCGTAATGTTGCATCGACTAAATATTGTGTGTAATTCAGTGGTTGGTTTAGTTTAGTTGAGGTAACCTTATGACACTGGTTTAGTAACTGACTACTGTCATCACTATTAGTCCCCTCTTCTGTTTCAAAAGACCAATACTGTGTCTCTGAACACCGTTAGCCAAACAGATATAACACAAAATGAGATTTTGCTGTGAATATATGACTTTTACAAATGTATTCCACTAAAGCAATCAATTCTGGGATGTTTTTAAGTGTGAAATTGACCATTAGTAGACTTACTCTTGCAGTGAAATCTGCCCTTTCCACTATTCAGCTTAGAAAACCTGCTGCTAACGATGTTTAAGTTTCATCTGACAAATCCTCTCCTACAGTCGTGGATCTCTGAGGTGGTTCTTAGTGTTTGTGTGGGTTTAGCTAGCAGAGGGGCACCATGACAGAGACTTCTGTAGAGGTTAATGACTTCCAATCAGTGTATACATGCAGTCAGTGAGCCACACTACAGCGGAGTTAGCATTCCCTTGCTTTTAGACTAGTAATAGTTCTTCAGAATTCTCTGTACCATCACCATTTTAAAAACCTCTGTATTTAGGGGGAGGGTTCTTCTCATGTTGTTGTCTTGTTTCCAACAAGACAATTTTCTACAGGCCGTAGAAAATTGTCTTGTTGGAAACCGGTCCGCTTGAAACAAATGATTCTCCAACATGTAAACACTTTGAGCAAAGCTAGGCTAAGAGTTTCCCTCTGCTTCCATCCTTTGTGCTAAGCTAGGCTAACAGTTTCCCTCTGCTCCCAGTCTTTCTGCTAAGCTAGGCTAACAGTTTCCCTCTGCATCCATCCTTTATGCTGAGCTAGGCTAACAATTTCCCCTCTGCTTCCATCCTTTGTGCTAACCTAAGCTAACAATTTCCCTCTGCTTCCAGTATTTGTGCTAAGCTAGGCTAACAGTTTCCCTCTGCTCCCAGTCTTTCTGCTAAGCTAGGCTGATAGTTTCCCTCTGCATCCATCCTTTGTGCTAAGTTAGGCTAACAATTTCCCCTCTGCTTCCATCCTTTGTGCTAACCTAAGCTAACAATTTCGCCTCTGCTTCCAGTATTTGTGCTAAGCTAGGCTAACAGTTTCCCTCTGCTTCCATCCTTTGTGCTAAGTTAGGCTAACAGTTCCCCTCTTCTTCCAGTCTTTGTGCTAAGCTAGGCTAACAGTTTCCCTCTGCTTCCATCCTTGGTGCTAACCTAGGCTAACAGTTTCCCTCTGCTTCCATCTTTTGTGCTAAGCTAGGCTAACAGTTTCCCTCTGCTTCCAGTCTTTGTGTTAAGCTATGCTAACAGTTTTCCTCTGCTTCCCCATCCTTTGTGCTTAGCTAGGCTAACAGTTCCCCTCTTCTTACAGTCTTTGTGCTAAGCTAGGCTAATAGTTTCCCTCTGCATCCTTCCTTTGTACTGAGCTAGGCTAACAGTTTCCCTTGTTCTTCCAGTCTTTGTGCTAAGCTCGGCTAACAGTTCCCCTCTTCTTCCAGTATTTGTGCTAAGCTAGGCTAACAGTTTCCCTCTGCATCCATTCTTTGTACCAGGCTAGGCTAACACTTTCCCTCTGCATCCTTCCTTTGTGCTGAGCTAGGCTAAAAGTTTCCCTCCTCTCCCAGTCTTTGTGCTAAGCTAGGCTAACAGTTCCCCTCTTCTTCCAGTCTTTGTGCTAAGCTAGGCTAAAGGTTTCCCTCTGCTTCCATCCTTTGTGCTAAGCTATGCTAACAGTTTCCCTCTGCTTCCATCCTTTGTGCTGAGCTAGGCTAAAAGTTTCCCTCTTCTCCCAGTCTTTGTGCTAAGCTAGGCTAACGGTTTCTGAGCTTAGAAACATTGTTCCAAGCCGTTGCATGCTGAGTGTATTAAGAGCAAACAGGCTGCAGTCGGAGGCGTTGCAGGGCTTCATTAACGGCCTCCACCCTCTTATCTCTGGAACTTCTGAGGCTGAAAGGAAAATAAAACCTGCATGAATCACAAACCACAGCCGGTATTGACCGACCGACAAACCCACAGCGGCACGAGGGAGAGTCGGAGAAAACATCCCCGGCTCGGAGTTTTTTGTTTTCGGGGTGGGGGGGGGGAGGGGAGGCGTCGCTTCTGATCGGGAGATGTGGATCTAAATGAGATGAAAGTGGCGGACCTTCGGTGCAGAGGACCGCCGGCGGTGTTGAATCTGGGTTATTGCTTGTCAGACTCCTGTGTTTACTTGCTGTAGGACCCCGGTGTTGACACATCTCCTCAGTGTCTGATAGCACAAAATTGAAAATGTTGGGGTTGTCTACTGATCCTATCTGAGCCTGGCAGGGACTGAGAGCCTTTCAGAGGTTTAGATGAAGGACTCTCAGTTTTCCAGCTTCTGTAGCTGCTTCGCCGTGGAGCAGCTGTGTCTGAGAATAACAGCCGAATAAGAATCAATACGCAGCAGTCAAACGGGGAATATAACGTGGAAAACTTTCATCATCTGTGGGACGTCTGTGAGCCGTCTTTAAACGACAGGACGGGTTTCCACCGCCTGCATTTGCTTTTAAAGCTACGTGGCATTTTTTATTTTTCTTTGCAATTATTTGTGCCGCTTCAGAGAAACCAGCTCCTGAACTGTAAAAAATAAAAGAAAGGGAATTTTTTAGAATTTAAAGCAGTAAGGGTGTCAGAGAAAAATATTTTAAAGACTGGTGGAATAAAAAAATAAATAAAAATATCTGTGAAATATTGATATTTTAAGCTGCTTTAAAACAGTAAAACAGTAATTTAATAATCACACAGTGTGAAAGAACGACTACAAATCTTTGACACGGATGTTTTTCTGCGATTTTACTAGATATTATGTGTAATTCAATAAAAACAGGAAAAATCTTTAAAATATTGTTAAAAAAATATTTACCACTTTATAATCCTTATATATATATTTTAAAAAAGAGAAATTATTATTTTTTATTTATTATTAAAATATTATTATAACTATATATTTGTCAATTCTAATTATTAATAATCATAATATTAAGTGTGGAATTTTAAGGTCAAATGCTGTAAAACAAAAAATAACCTTTAATAAAAATATTTACTTTTGATGTGGAAATAATTTACAACTTCAGCCTGATTTCTTTTTAAAGGTTAACATGTAAATTTATATTTTTTTGTCTAATTTTAATAAATATTAAATGTAATTTAACAAAAAAGAAAAAAATCTGTAAAACAACAGTTTAAAAATGATTTACTATTTTCAATCCCTAATATGTTCAGATAATAGCAAATAAAAAGTAAAAATATATATTTTTTGCTGATTTAAATACAGTAAAATAATTTAATTTTACTGTCAAATGCTGTAAAAGAACAAATGACAATTTGTAAAAAAAAAAAAAAAGAAAAAAAAAAGATTTTTTTATTTTAATTTTTACTGGGGTTTTTTTTGTTAACATGTAAATTAATGTTTTTTTGTGATTTATAATATGTAATTTGACAAAACTGGAAAAATCTGTAAAATAATTGTTTAATTTTTTAAAAATGATTTACCATTTTTCAATACCTAACATATTTAATTATTATTTTAAATAGCAGGAATTATCTGGTTAAAAAATGGGAGGATTTAAATTCAGTAGAATTGTCTAATTTTACTGTCAAATGCTGTAAAAGAACAAATAACAGTTTGGAAAAACAGATTTTTGATTGGAATTTTTTGCTTGTTTGTTTTTTTATTAACATGTAAATTAATTAAAGCATTTTTCTGTGATTTTACTGGATATCATCTGTTGACAAAACTGAAAAAATCTGTAAAATAATTGTTTAAAAAATATTTTTATTATTTATTATTATTTTATTATTTATTATTTTTTTAAGGGTTACCATGTAAATTTTTATTTTATTTTGTTTCTGTGATTTTACTAGATATTATGTTATTTAACAAAATATTTTAAATCTGTATAATAACAGTAAATTATTGAAAAAAAACTACAGATAGAAACTGTCAATAAAGTCTATTTTTTACGTTATGGACCAGTCAGTGTGCAGCTCTGTCATCTTCTACCTCCTTAAAAGACCTTGAACCAGCCTCAACTCTGGAACACGACCAGCCGGCCTCAGATAGAAACCAGACGGCTGTCGTGTGGGAATGTTTGCTTTAGTTTCCTCCGGTCTGCTGATAATTCAGCGTCGCTACGAGGCCGGAGGTGTTTATTGTGTGGCGAAGGGTGAAAGCGTGACTCTGGACACTAACAGAATCAGATTCCACCATCTGCTGCTCCTCTTTTAGAGCCGAGAGAGAAGAGAAGCATCCTAAACGAGATCCCGTGATCTTTAAGACGAGGGATTCTCGTTGCTAGGGGGGTCCTCGGCTGCAGGACGTCACCTTGAAGGCCTGTCGAGTGCTCCGTGTTATCCCTCTTACACCTCCACAGACGGTCGTAACTGCTTCCCCTTCCTTCATTCGCCGCTTGTTGCTTTCTTTAATTCATTAGCGAGGCTGTGATTGTCATGTTTGCCCACTCCTCCCTAATTCCCCCCTCGGCCCTGCGGGAGGGAGGCTGAGCTGCCTCGGCTGATCCGGGCGGCGTCGCCTCCCTCGGCTGAATAAATGAGCCTCTAATGACGCCACCTTGAATTGCGGCCATGGGGATGCAGGGGTTTTCTCCTCGGACCGGGCTCCTCAGGATCTCCACCGCGACTTCTGCTAGGACCCCATTACCGGCTAAACCTGCTGCCATCAAGGCGGCCAATTAGAGCGCAGAGGGGAAGCCGGGCCACTTCTTCTTTTTTAAATGGACAGCGGTATGAGCAGGAGGCTGAAAGGAAAGTCATCCTTCATTTCCCACCATCGCAGAGCCGAAATGGACGAAGGTGCTGCAGCCGCCTGGAGCTCGGTTCTCCCCCGAACACAACACGACGCGATGCTTTACTGATCTGAGCACAGATTCGCTTTAATCAGCAGCGAGCAGCGCTTTGGAATTGGATTAGGGCTCAGATTTGAGTTTTACTTTCCAGCTTTGCAAAGAAATCCCTGCAAGATCTTTCAATAGCCGCCTCACAATTCTAAAATTACTCATTCCAAAGTTTTCTCCAGGTTGTCGAGATAATGCAGACGGATTAGGGGCAACATGAGCCGAGCTTCCAGGGTGTGAAACTGTATATTAGGGTGTATTTTACTCCTCGGTAATGAGACACTTCCAACACACCTATTCCTGAAGGTTCTCGGCAGCTTCCCTCGCAGTAAGGAGCCGACTGCAGCCTGTTAATTAGGCGTCAGACACAGGGACTAAACATAAACACTGACAGATTATATTACTCAACGGGATTACCTCCATTTGCGGCGTCAGGAAGCAGGCGCAGATAATTTGCAGCGCTTAATTCTGGGAGAAGTTTATCCGAGCGGAAAGAGGAATCTGTCGTTTCGAGATGTGAAGTTTCTTTTCTCGCTGTTTTGCGACGGAGCCGCATGACATCAGCGTTGATGTCAGCTGTCACAGATCATTTCAGGCCCTCAGGCTCAGGCTGTTGACTTATGACACACTCTACAGTAAATCCTCCAAAACATGCCTTATGATGGATTAGTGATGCAAATGTCAGGCGATTCTCTGAACTGATCGTCGTCCATGTTAACAAACAGTGTTCAGCTTGTTGCTGTAATGAGTCGAGTTCCTCCATGAGCTCAAAAAACTATTTTATGATGAAGGAAAACAACAAACACAACATTACTTATATAATGTCGTACAGCGACTCATGCAAGACCTTTTATGTAGATTCAACATGCAAATCCTGTTCCTCATAGACTGGAGCTGCTCAGTCCATATACAGAGATATAAACGCCCTAAATGGAACCAAAACAAGTGAAAAGACGAACCATTTTTAGTTCCACAAAGAGGTAAACTGTTAGCCTAGCTTAGCACAAAGACTGGAAGAAGAGGGAAACTGTTAGCCTAGCTTAGCACAAAGACTGGGAGAAGAGGGAAACTGTTAGCCTAGCTTAGCACAAAGACTGGAAGCAGAGGGAAACTGTTAGCCTAGCTTAGCACAAAGACTGGAAGAAGAGGGAAACTGTTAGCCTAGCTTAGCACAAAGACTGGGAGAAGAGGGAAACTGTTAGCCTAGCTTAGAGTAAAGCCTGGAGGCAGAGGGAAACTGTTAGCCTAAGTTAGCACAAAGGCTGGAAGCAGACAGAAATTGTTAGCCTAGCTTAGTACAAAGGATGGAAGCAGAGGGAAACTGTTAGCCTAGCTTAGCAAAAAGCCTGGAGGCAGAAGGAAACTGTTAGCCTAGCTTAGAGCAAAGAGTGGCAGCAGAGGGAAACTGTTAGCCAAACTAAGCACAAAGGATGGAAGTAGAGGGTAATTGTTAGCCTAGCTTAGCACATAGCCTAGAAGCAGAGGGAAACTGTTAGCCTAGCTTAGAGCAAAGCCTGGAGGCAGAAGGAAAATGTTAGCCAAACTAAGCACAAAGGATGGAAGCAGAGTGAAACTGTTAGCCTAGCTTAGCACAAAGGATGGAAGCAGAGGGAAATTGTTAGCTTAGCTTAACACAAAGGATGGAAGCAGAGGGAAACTGTTAGCCTAGCTTAGCACAAAGCATGGAAGCAGAGGGAAACTGTTAGCCTAGCTTAGCACAAAGGATGGAAGCAGAGGGAAACTGTTAGCCTAGCTTAGCACAAAGGATGGAAGCAGAGGGAAATTGTTAGCCTAGCATAACACAAAGGATGGAAGCAGAGGGAAACTGTTAGCCTAGCTTAGCACAAAGGATGGAAGCAGAGGGAAACTGTTAGCCTAGCTTAGCTCAAAGTGTTTTCATGTTGGAGAATCATTTGTTTCAAGTGGACCAGTTTCCAACAAGATGACGACATGAGAAGAACCCTCCCCCTAAATACAGAGATTCTTAAAATGCTGATGGTACAGAGAATTCTGAAGAACTATTACTAGTCTAAAAGCAAAGGAATTCTAACCCCGCTGTAGTGTGGCTCACTGACTGCATGTATACACTGATTGGAAGTCATTAACTGCTACAGAAGTCTCTGTCATGGTGCCCCTTTGCTAGCTAAACCCACACAAACACTAAAAACCACTTCACAGATCCACGACAATTAAAATCCAATCATTGAACGACTTATTTAACAACATTTGAACATTAACATTCCCATTAATCTTTGCGCTTGCTAACATGGAGATGCCCTTATTGACCATTAATTTCCTGCCTTATCATTTCATCTACTTTTAATCATTAATGGTGATTAATGGATTAATGATCATCATCCCCTTAGTGGATCTTATGTCTTCCTGGTTCCCCACTTGATGCTTTCAAACAGATAACACGGCGTACTCATAAACTTTGAAAGTCACTCTGGTTTTACCTCCAACATGAGCTGCTCTTATAGCATTATTAAACATATCAATCTCAATCACTTCCAGCAGAAAAAAAACACACACACAACCATACGCCAATAATAAAAAGCAATAAAAACGTTCGGGGAAAGGGATGCTTTCTTTTTCTTCCCATTTATTCGAGCCCAGCAGCGATGGAGGGGCCGGACTAAGTGCTGGAAACGCCGGGCCAAGACATAAAACCTCATCAGCCCTTATTGCCTGTCTGTTTTTGGCAACTCTTCATATTCTGAGACCTCCTCGTGGCTAAGACGTTGGGTTAATAAAGGATTGAGATGTGGGGAGTTGTAGCAGACAGCAAATGGCTAAAGACATAAATAGATTCCTGGCAAGTGCACATTAGCTGATGAACATTATTCCGTAATGGTATCATTACGTATGATGAATCCAGTGATTTTCCCTATTAATGTACTGCAGGAATCTGCCGGAGGTCCTCTGATGAAGGAAGGCTGCTCCAGTACGATGATAAACTGAGTGTCAGCAGCGGCGTCGGCTTCCACTGCAGCAGGAGAGACGCTCTGCCATACGTTCGGCCATGCAGGTGCAGATCTGTAAAATGGATTCCTGTGTGGTGTTTTCTTTGCGTAGGCGTGACCCAGTTGTTTTCTGGTTGCTGCGCCTCAACTGTATCGCCGTAAACGCACCTGGCAGGGGTTCTTACAGTGAAATCTACGCCCATTGCTTCAGTGGCGACCCTGGTGTTGTGTATTGTTTTCTCTCGATTTGTTTCAGTGGCCCACTTTTTTCGCTTCGAGGCAGAAATGACCCCAATACCTCGGTAACATTTTTTTTTGGTCTGCATTTATACTCATCGTTCAACACCACGCAATGGAGTCAACTTAATGAGATCAATGCATATTTTAGTCTTGCAGCAAAATATATCAATATTTAGTGCGTGTGTGTGACCAGGATATGGCGAGACAAGACGAACAGGGAGGGTAAAGACGGGCAGTGCTATATGAATCCTATAGGAGTGCTGTAAAATGCCGTGTTATTCCCAACAACTGATCCTACATCTGAAAATTGGGAACAAATAATCAACACAGAAACAAATTGGACACCAGAAGTCTTGTCAGTATCCAGGGTTAGGACGCCAGAGGACAGGAGTAAAGGAAGAATGTGAAGAGGGCGTGAGCTTAGTGCAAAGTCTGAAGAGTGACTCCGCATAATCTGGTGGGTCCCATCAGTTCTCAGCAAGGGGACTCGGCAGGAGTTGGTAAGCCCTGAACAAACATGCATGTATGTCGAAGCCCAGAGTGACTACCACGAGTCAGCAGGGCCAGGCCGGCCAAGGCCCCCACACCCAGGGCAGGGGGAGCACCAGGAGGCACCACCCAGAAGACCACCCGGGCCACAGACAAGCACCCAGAGACCAAGAGAAGGCAGCAACCGACACCCCCAGAGCGCCAAGGACAAGACCGGGGGGCACGGGGCATGAGGGCCCACCCATCACCCCACGCCCATCCCCAACCACCCCACCCCCCGCTGACACCCCACCCAACCCACCCACCCTCGAGGAGGCGAGAGGCCCCACGCACCCCGGGAGGCCAGACACAAGGACCAGGCGCCCCACCGTAGGGAAGGCCGCCAGCCCCACCCCTAGCAGGCCGCCACCAGGAGCCAGCCAGAGGAGACCAAGGCGGGGCCCAGACGCAGGCCCAGAGAGCGTGAGCGGGCGGGGAGTCAGCGCCGCCAACTGGAAGGCCCCCAGCACTCGGTGACAATAACGCACCGGTGAGGCGATGATGGCCTCGCAGGGAGGGAAAGCTTCGGACATTTCTACCAGCCAACCTGTACAGATGTTCACCTGAGTCGTTTCCCAGCATGTCGAGGCTCTTTGCTGTCTGACAGAACATGGCTGCTGCATGTGCGGGCCTTATTAGCTCCCTGCGGGTAATTATTTTGGCAGATATCGAGCCGATCGGGCTGATAAAGCGTGAACCTAAAACGAGTGCGGACGGCGTTTTTGTTCGGCTTGTAACGGAGCGCCGGCTTGTGATAATACGTCTGTCGTGACCTAATGGTGCAAAAATAACACGCTTCCGCAAAATGTCACAGCCGATACATGCGATGAGTGATTGCCAATGAGGTTAACGATGCACGAAGCCTGATTACGGGGAGCTTGTTACCAATTTCATGCACTCATGGGGAATTCACGAATTAAGGGAAATCAATTGATGAAAATGAACTTTTCGAAATACCTTGTGAGAGGCAATTAATCTTGAATGGGAGAGCTGCACTGGGCATGTAATTCAAAGATAAGCTATCTCGTTTAGTCATGCTAATCTTGCAGCCGCAGCATCTTGCTTATAAACAAAAATTCCTCCGCTCGCTTTCAGCTCTCGAGGATGATCACTGGCTTTTCAATTAGCTTCGCGGCGACGGAGCGTCTTTGATACGAGCGGCCGGGATCGTTTCGGATAGCTCGCTGCTGTCGGAGGCTTCCCGGCTGCAAAATACCAGGCGGTGACCGGCGACCGTTGCCATGGGCGACCCTCGGTGCGCTCCAGAGGAGGATTTGATTTGAGGACACGCAGCTCCGTCTCCATCTGTCACCGGGCCTTGATGCAGCGCCGAAAGGTCAGGGGTCGGACTTCAGAACTCGGGTCGTGATTAATGGGGAGAGGGAGGCTGGCAGCTGGTGGAGACACAGTTCACCCAGTCAGAGGGAGGAAGATCGGCCCGGCGGGGGGCTGGATGTGATCTCTGCTGGACGCCTCTGCTCGTCACTTCAGCGAGGCAAGACGCCGCGAGGAGGAGTTAGATTCACACTTTCAAGTCATCTGTTGAAATTCAGGGTCAGAAGTCAGAAATCCAAACCGCTGTGAAAGATTCAGCCTTTAATTCTCCCCCTGCACTGTAAAAATGAAAGCTTTTTTAACGGTAATTTTTAAGAACAATTTCAGAAAATCAGTTTTAAGCAGTATTACCATCAGAGCATTGTCTGTGCACTGTAAAAAACAGATAATAAAATAATAAAATCACAGAAAAAACAAAAAAATATGTTAAAACTTTTTAAACATGTATTTTTAAATTTTTTAAAGGTAATTCTTTTATATTTTTTACATTTGACAGTGAAATTACACTATTTTTAACTGTATTTAAATCAGCAAAATATATTTTTATTTTTTAAAGCTATCTGCTATTAGTTGAAAGAATTATTATCTATATTAAGGATCAAAAAATGCTAAAAAAAACTAAACTATAATTTTACAATTTTTCCATCTTTTGTTAAATTATAGATAAAAACGAGTAAAATTATAAAATATATTAATTTACATTTTAATTGCTATAAAACAGGTCAAAACTCTAAGAAATATCTACAGTAAAAATCTGTAGTTGCAAATGTGGTTATTCATTTTTACAACACATCACTGCATTAAAATCTTCACAAATATTCTTTTATTTTTAAAGTTACCTGCCATTATTTGACAGAAAATATATATATATTTAAGGAAAAAAAGGCAAATAATTTCCCTGTTTCAATAAAATGCAGATAATAACGAGTAAAACAATTAAAAAATATATTTTTTTTAGATATTAACTGTTAAAAAAACAGGCCAAAGTAATGTCCACAAGAAAAATGTGTTTTTTTATAAATAGTAATTGATTTATTTACAACGTTTCATAATGAAATCAACTATTTTACTGTGTTTAAATGAGCTAAAACTATATTATTAATATTTTTATAATTACTTTCAGCTGGTTTTTCCTGTTTTTGAGCGTTACAGTATTTTCTGGGAACCTTGCTGCCAGATTTTAATTTTCTTTTCCACAGCCTGAGTTCGTCCTTTCAGATGCAGGAACGATGATGCTCCTGCATTCGGCAAAGCTCATCATCCTCCGTCTCCAGAGGTGGACGAGTGACATTTTGTCTGAAGCACAGAAGTGGTTTTAAAAAATCTAAACATCCGATCGATGCTGCAGCGTCTGATATTGTCCGAACCCAGTAAGAGCCGGTATAGATGTGTTCCTGGTGTCATGTCGGACCACAGGTGGATCTACTGTTGGGTTCATCGGGTTTCCTACTAATCACGAAGTCGTTCCTCCAGACAGCAGCGAAACGTCGTTCAGCTCCATATAAATGCAAACCATTTACCGTTCGATTCAAAGTCCAGCCGTGTCAGAATAACACGGAGCACAAGGAGCCTTTTATCTGCAGCCTTGAGAATCTCAGGCGTCAGACGTACAGAGTATCCGCTCACACAGAACCTCCATTTGCATTTTCAGAGATAGTGTTTTGAAACCACTGCTGCTGCTGCTGCTGCGGGGAAATTAAATTTAGTGGAAGTTCTGCTCCAGATAGTCGTCTCTAAACGTGCTCTCAACGTTTTCTTCCTCTGGGCCTGTGGAAGTCGCTTCGCCATCAGAGGAACGCGACCGGACCCGCCTCTGTTCGGCCTTCTGTTTAAATATTCTCACTCCGGTCGGGTCCAGAAACCAAGACGTCCCGAGGAGTGAAGCTCTGAGCACGTCCTCGCTTTGTTTGTGGAGCTCTGCCCTGATTTATTTCTCTCATTGGTGACTCATAGAAGTCCGTGATAAACAGCTCTGGCTGCCAAACAACTCAAGGTTCAAGTGCTGAAGAGGATTACTGATTACTCTGTGTGTGAGCGTGCACGGTGTGAGCGTGCACGGCTGCCACATTCGCTCGGTGATGGAAGCTCGGCTCTTCTCCGGGCTGCTGGGAGACGACTTGGACCAAACAACGCGGAGGTAAAGCAGGACGACTGGTAGCCGCCGAGGACCCTGCAAAGGCCACAGTCATGAATATTCAGCAGCAGCCTCGTTATTAAAAACCCTCGGCGCTGCGTTGCGGAATACAGATATCAGCTCCTGCCATTTGTTTACAGCGTCCCTGGACTGGTAATGATGTTCACACACAACATTTTAAACATTAAAGCAGCCCGTCCACCGTTTGACATCTTCCTCCCAGCTCTGATAAAAGATGCTGCTTCAGAATCAGGAGATAAAGACGGATCCTGAAACATCTGAGAGGCCGGAGGTTTCGTTGTTACGCCGTTTTATAATCTATTAAAATGAACGAGTCCAGATCCAAAACAGCTGAACAGAACTTATTACAGCACAGTCTTTAATTATCTGTCCACACTGTAAAATATCAGCATTTTAAACAGATTTAAACTGGATTTTTAAAAACATTTTACTCTTATTTGACAGGTTTTCTCCGTTTTGTAAAAATATAGAAAATATTTAATAAAATCACAGAAGAAAAAGAAAAAATTTGCAATTTCTAAATGGTTTTTATTTATTTAATTATTTATATTATTGTTGTTGTTGCTATTACTATATCATTATTATTATTATTATTTTATTTTTTAATTTTTTTTTTTACAATATTTGACAGTAAAGTTCTACATTTTTTACCCAGATCTAAGTCAGAGAAAACATTATTATTATTATTATTATTATTGTTATTGTTATTATTATCATTATCATCATCATCATTATCATTATTTTTATTATCATTATTATTATTATTATCCTTATTTTATTATTATCATCATCATCATTATTATTATTATTATTATCATTATTATTATTTTTATTATCATTATTATTATTATTATTACTATAATTATTATTATTATCCTTATTTTATTATTATCATCATTGTTATTATTATTGTCCTTATTTAATTATTATCATCATTGTTATTATTATTATCTCTCATTATTATTATTATTATTATTACATTATTTGTAAATACATTTACCATTATATGAAAGTAAAGTTACGTGTATGAAGGATTGAAAAATAGTAAATCATGTTTAAACTGTTTATTTGAGTCAAATCAAAGAAAGAAAAAAAATATTAATTTAATTTACAACCGGCCAAAACTGTAAATAAAGTCCACATCTAAAATCTTTATTTTTCTAAATGGTAATTAAATTTTTTCGCTGTTTTTAAAGCAGCAAAAATTACTGTTTTTACAAATATCTGCCAGTTCTTGAAAGAATAATTTTATATGATAGTGATTAATTTTTTTAAATGTTATTTTACAGATTCCCCCGCTTTTGTCAAAATATGGATTAAATCTCATGAAATCACTTAAAGGAATATATTAATATGCACACTGACCGTAAAAAAAGTGTTCTTTAACAACATTTGACAGTAACATGACTCCATTTTATTGTATTTAAATAAGTAAAAAATATTATTTTTCACAGAAATCTGTTATTTTAAGAAAAATTATATTATTATAAAATTAAAATACAAACATAATAATTAAAATAAATTTCCCTGTTTTGTTGAATTACTGATTATATTTTGTGAAATCCCAGAAAAAGCATTAATTTACATGTTGACCATTAAAAACAGGTCAAACTGTAAATAAAGTCAAATAAGTGTATTTATTTATGAATGCTAATCTGTTCATTTACAGTGTTTGATGGTAGAATTATTTACTTTATTGCATTTAAATCAGTCAAAGTAAAGTCTGACTCTCTGCTGACTTTAACTCTGAGGTTGTTTACTGCTTGTTTACTGTTGTTTATCTGCATCAGCTGCTGCCTCCTTCTCAGAATACAGATGTCTGTTCACAGCGTCTCTGGGCCGACAGCGATGTGACCGTTTTAAATATTGAACCATCTCGTCTCTGATTTATCCGTTTGTCTTCTGCGTCTCTGCTGATAAACGCTGCGTCACTCCGCTGCTTCCTCTAATAAAGACGGGCTCCTAGAAAGCAGGAGGCCTCTGGAAGCGGATCCGACCGTCCAGGAAGCGACTGAGGAGACCGAGGAGACCGAGGAGGCGTCGCTCTGCTCTTTAATTCCACTTTGGGCAGCAGATAGATTCCAGGCGGAGACAGGCGGCGGCTCCCCACCGCTGCTGGTCAGCCTGCATCCAGGGTGATGTATGCGACCGGGCTGCAGGGCCAGAGAGCGCCGCCTCTGATATTTATCTGCCCAATTAAGGCCAGTGCATCTCCGAGACGCTTCACCTCCAGCAGATCTGCTCCACCGCCGTCCCGCTGCTGACGGAGGTCGCTCTGCACGACAAACACCGCCTGCAGGACCGGCCGCTTGGATCCACAGACGAGCGGAAGGAGCCATGGTTCTGTTGTGGTTTACACCTCCGAGAACCGACTAACACCACAGAGCCACGGGCGAACACCGGCAGCAGAGGACGAATCTGAATTTAGATTGTTCACAGCTCAGGATGCTGGCAGAGCACTGGAGAGGAAAGCCCAGCTACTGCATGGAGGACTGGATCTCAGAGATGAAGTTCAGCTCAGACTTTAGTTTACAGACTGACCTGAACATCATCAAACACACATAAACTTAACTGTTGAAATAAACCTGGTTAAAGATCAGGCAGGACACAATAAAGGCAATCAGGCCTCATATCAACCGACAGCTGCACCCAACAACAATGACCTGCCCTCAGCTAATTATTCAGACAAATAAAAGTCCAAAAATGATCCAAAGCAAAGCCTCGAAGTCTGATTTTTATCCAAGCAACAGCCCAAAACCGAAAGACCAGCAAATACTGACGTCTAAACCAGAAGAAACACCTGCAGCTGTTCAGAATTTAACCACTTAAACCGTTAATTTTCTGTCTTATTGATTACTGTGCTAATTGTTTCAGGTTGACGGTAAAGAGCAACTCTGCAACCCCCTACGACCTGCAGGAAGGTAAACCAGAGCGTCTATCAGGACGGGAGGTTCCAGTAATAAAAAATAAAGCAGTGAAAATGAACATTATACAGACATGATCCTTGAAATTCAATTATGTTTCAATAATTACACTGAATTTAACTTGTTATTATGATTGTTGGACAGATGTGCATACTGACACCTGATGCCAACATAAATATAATATATCGGTTAATCAATTATAAGCCAATAGCAGCCAATCACAGACAAATCAATACTGTCGATATGCAAAGACAGGATAATTCCTTTACACAGAATAAACATGCCTGGACTAATGCAGTCGTGTCCAACAGAGCAGCTCAGACTCCAGATTCTGCATCAGCACACAACAGGAGAGTCTGCAGCACATGCAGCAGAGCATGGGAGGAGCAGACGGTGGTGCAATAACATGGACTTTAATTAAATGCATGCATGTGTGTAGATATAATTCTGTTTTTATTTCTATTTATTTTTATTTTATTTTATTTTATTATTATTATTATGATTATTTCATATTTTATTTTTTATTTTTATCATATACTTGATTTTTTTACTTTATTTATTTTATGTTAATTTTATTCTCTTTTATTCTTCATTTATTTACTATTATTATCACTAGACTTTAATTAAATGCATGCATGTGTGTAGATATATTTTTACTTTTATTTCTATTTTTATTTTTATTATTATTGATTTGTATTTTTCATTATCATTATTTTATTTTTTATTATCATTATCTATTTTATTTTATTTACATTATCTATTTTATTTTATTTTTTATTATCATTATTTATTAAATTTTATTTTTTATTATCATTATCTATTTTATTTTATTTTTATTATCATTATTTATTTAATTTTATCTGTTATTGTCATTATTTATTTTATTTTTTATTTTTATTGTCTACTTGATTTTTTTTACTTTATTTATTTTATGTTAATTTTACTCTCTTTTACTCTTTATTTATTATACTTCCTTATTTTACTTATTTGTTATTATTATCATTTTTAGACTTGTGTTTTACCCTCCATTTTTTGTTATTCCACTTGTTCTTTCTCTGACTTGTATTTTATTATTTTATCTGTTATTGTGCTGATTTATTTTGAAAATCTTTAACCACGTTTTGAGTGACCAGCCTTTTTGTTGTTCACCGTACTTCCTGAGTTTCCTTCTTTTATTTTATGGCCCTTTAGTTTTTCTTCTTCTTCTTCTTCTTGTTATTATTATTATACAGATACATAGAGAACAGCAGCAGATATACCTGTAATCAGAAGTATTTATTATCAGCATCCGTCCAAATAATCCAGCATCAGTCGTACCCTGGTTGTATTAACTGTTGTGATCCTATTTCCTGCTATGAACACGGACGTATTCATGCGTTAACGTGTTATTTACCGGCACATGCATGCAGACAGCAGGCTGGAAGAGGAAAGGTGACTGTGGAGGAAACTCTCTGGCAGCCCGTCTATATTCTGCGGTTTGGAACAACCCCATTAATGTGATGCGGAGTTTCATTCTGACGTCCAATTTGCAGCGTGAAAGCACCACGAGCAGGAAAACATCGCCCCGCTTTCCACCGCGAATAAATTAGAACCAACGTGCACGGAGCAAATCAGGCCTGTGAGCGTGAGACCAGGAGAGCTCCGGCGTTTTAGACCATAAGAGGGATGGGAGTGGGTCTTCGAGTGGAAGCCGCTCCACCTGTGAAGACGTCCAGGAGAACAGAGACTCCGGTCGGCCTCCACTCCAGCTACCAAAGCTATTCCCTCTCCAGAGAAGAGACGTGAGCGCCGAGTGGCCGACCTTTGTCCTCGCTCGTTTTAATTAACCACAGCTAATATCAGCCATTTCCATGATGAGGACTCACACAAACACACCTCCACACACACACACACACGGCGTGCACGTTAAGGACGGATGCTCACACGCACACACATGACGATGATTAGCGGCTAACTAAATGTCAGGGGCCATAATGGCAAATCTGCTCCTTTAGACACACTCATATTCTCATGCTCTCACAACCTGCAGCATCAGTGACACACAGCATTGTTTTAATGCATCATCGTTCCACTGAGACCCTGATGCTCATTATTCCAGCTGGAGACAGAAACACTGATTCACTGAGATCCTCCAGAGAACTCTAGTGCAACGCTGTGAAACCCTCCTGTCACAGCAACGTCCAAAAGCATGAACACCTCACTTATCTCTGAGCTTTAGTATCTTTAGTATTAAAAACAAAGAAAATAAACCAATTTCTGGGCGAATTTGTCTAATTGTAGCTGCGATATTAGCTTAGCTTAGCTTAGCATACATTAGCTTAGCATACTTTTTTTTTTTTTTTACTGAGCAAAATAAACTTTTCAAGTACAAAATAAAATTAAGGAAGAAAAGAAAATGCTCAAAAGGAGTAGGGAGAAGTTCCAAGACCTTATAAAAGCCTACCCCTACATTACATCTGAACCAAGTTACTATTACTCATTTCTATCAATACATAAAATAGTTACAAGGAAGGCAGACAGATACCAGCCAGAATAGTCTCATTAGACAGGATACAAATATCCCTCAACAAACAGTCAACTCAAAGTGAAAATACATGATGGATAGCAATACATGAGATGACATGTAAACACAAAGTACCCATCGTTAATGATCGTACAATACAAATAATAATAAGAATGATGTGGTACCACTTATTCCTCGTTTATGATCGTACAATGCAAATATTAATACGTAAGAATGTTGTGGAAATGTTAGATATACACAAACACACAACATGTGCGTAAATCTATTCATGAACACTCAGCATGTTTTTGAAAAATCATGTTTTTATACAGTCTTTTAAAGTGTCCCAGAGTTGTACTCCTTTTAATCTCTGAATCTAACTCATTCCACAGTGTTATTCCCATTTGGGAAATACACATACTTTTAAGAGTAGTACGAACACCTTGTTTTGTCATGACTAATTCTCCTCTCAAGTTATAATGCCCTTCTCTATTATTGAACAATTCTTGAATATTGCCAGGGAGGGCGTTATGACTTGCTCTGTACACCAGGACCGATGTTTTTAGATTAATCACATCATATATTAGATTAAAGGTGGTCCTCAGTTTATGAACGAGATCTGATTTTCAGTGCAAGTCAGATTTTATACCTAAATTATAACAGGAAGAGATCCTTTCACACGCTAAAGGATGTCATCTTTGTCCTTAATTATGGTCGCGACCATCCAACGACGTAAGGCAACGTCCAAAACCATGAAAACCTCACTTATCTCTGTTCTTTAGTATCTTTAGTATTAAAAACAAAGAAAATAGACTAACTTGTGGGTGAATTTGTCTAATTGTAGCTGCGATATAAGCTTAGCTTAGCATTCATTAGCTTAGCATACATTAGCTTAGCATACATTAGATTACAGGTAGTCCTCGGTTTATGAACGACATCTGATTTTCTGATTTTATACCTAAATTATAACAGCAGCAGATTTTATGTGCTCAAGGATGCCATCTTTGTCCTTAATTATCATCGGGACAATCCAACCACTTAAGGCTAACACGCGGCGTTTCTCCCTTTACAACGTCTAACTTCACTTCCACAGTGATCAAATTTCAGATCTGTAGGAGTTACCCCCGAGGACGAGTTCACTCTAGAAAATGTGAAAATTCTGACCGTAAATTCAAAATGGCCGACTTCCTGTTGCATTTTGGGTAAAGGGTTGATTAGGCAATTTTGTTCGTCTTGGTGTGACACACGTGTACCAAATTTTGTAACTAATCGTATTAACTCCACTAAAGTCCGATTTTCAAGGTGGCGCTATTGAGCCATTTTCCCATTCACATGTGTAATTCCCTCAAAATATTAAACAGTCCTGGTGTGTGTGGAGTTGCTGAGCTCGTTAAGTGGCTTTTAGGTAAGAAAAATAAAGAAATAAAGAAAGAAACAGAGCAGGAACAACAGGGACTTTGCTGCTCGGCCTCTAATAAAATAAATTAAACCAAAATATACATAAATGCTAAGTATGGAAATGACAGTTGAGCTAGAAATACTGACAGAAGTATTAATATTGCAGAGATTATTACCTATATAGCACAGATTTGACGCAGATAGAAAAATACCTGTGTAGCATATGTTCTAGTTCATGTAGAAGACATAGAGAGAGGCATTCCTGAGACCACACAGTGACGACAGCGCATTTAATTTATCGGAAAAAGGTCAAATATGAGCCACGATGATCAGCCAGGTCCACAACCAGTCCATCCCTAAAGTATATATACAATATGATAAAGTATGTACAGAATGAACTGTGTGGACAACAGCCTCTAAATCCACAGGTAGAGATAAACAGTGGTCTAAACAGTATTAATTAGATTATTCAGATCAATCTGTTGCACATTCCAACAAATGTAAAATGCTTTCTGTCTTATACAACCACAGTCCTGGTTCTGAAACCCACACAGTGATTCTCCGACCAGCTACAGGCCGAGACCCAGCCCACATCCATTAGTGTGATACCAGAGAAGATATTTTTAGGGCAGGCAAACGTGCTCCTTGAAGAAAACAATATCCTGGAGGAATTTCAATCAGGCTGCAGAACTCTGGAGTGGACTCAAAGACCAGCCGCTCACACAGAGACCTTCACAGTCAGCAGCCACAAGGCTAACAATCAAACTGGATTTAGCTGATTTCAATAGATAAAACCAGAACCAACGTCGACCCAAACCCTCTACATGACTCCTATTATAATACACTATCAGCTCTACTTACCTATTTTTACTAATTAATCCAACAAATTGCTTTAATTACTTTGTCAATTAAAAACAAATGTCTAATTAATATTCCAATATGTTTTTATCGTCTAATTTCCGCTGTGTGTTGACATTCATTATACAAACAGACCCGGCTCGTCGGATGTTTCACCTTTAAGACAACACAAAGACTAATATAACACAGAAACCTTCCCCCGAACAGGAAAATCTGTAAGTTTTAATGACGTAGTGACTAAAAGTTGATCAGGTGAAGTGATATGCAGGTAAGAGAATCACTGGAAAATGATTAATCAGTTAGTTCAGGTCGTTTTCTCAATCACACGTGGCCATTAATGTAAACAGGAAATATAAAATGGTAGAAAAACAGAACGACTTCAGATTTAGAAAGTCGGTATCAGTGGCTGCTATCAGAACAGGTTCTATGTGTTGGAACCCAGACGGCATTTATCGTGTTTGATGGGGAATAAAAAGCAAACGGACCAGTGTTGTATGTCGCTGCTTTCACTCCGAGCTCCACATTGTTGGTCTCTAAAGTTCTAGATGAGGTTTTTAGCTGCAGCTAAATCACTGCGTCTCTGTTATGACCAATAACAGCTTGCCGCTTTAATGTTTTTCTTTTTCATGTTTCTCGAGAACCGCTCATCCAAATGACTTCAAACTCGACACTGCACTTCCTCACTTTCACATTCATAAACCCACCAAGTGTGAAGTGGATCAGATGAGAGGTTGTCAAGAAAAGTGTAGAACAGACACACACACATACAAATGAACCGATTTTTTGATTTACTGTGCCCAGAAAAAGGTAGTGGAAGCACAAATGTTTTGTTTTTTCCAGTGATGGTCATAGAAGAACCATTTTTACTCCCATAACAAACGTTTTAGCAAGAGTTTCTTTAAGGAAATCCCCAAAAAGCCTCAAAGAACCCTTAAAAAATGGTTCTTTACTCAACAAAAAATGGCGCTTTAGCACAAATATGGTCTTTCAGGAACCTTTTTTAAGGTAGTTCTTCATGGATGGACCTGGTTCTTTTTCGATAACAGGACTTGAAAAGCATTAAAGTCGCATTGAAGCCAAAAAAAAAAAGAAATAAAGTAAGAATTTGTTGCCTTTCTGGGGCCCTTCCATTAGAACATGTCTAATATTTTGGTTCTGTACTGCTAATGAAAATAATCATTAGTTGTAGATCTGATTTTATGTCATTACCTGCCACCAACCCAAATAACTCAAAACTCTAAAGAACCATTCCCTAAATGAAGAGGTTCTTCTTGGTGAGCCGTTATTTTTCAGAGAAACCACATCACTGAAGCTGTTATTTGTCAGAGAAACCACATCACTGAAGCTGTTATTTGTCAGAGAAACCACATCACTGAAACTGCTTTTACTAAAGAAATAATCCTCAACTTCAGACCAAACTCTCAGATTAAAGTTTAAATGGAGCTTGACCATCATTTCCTGCCAATCAATCTACTTGAGAAGTTAAAATGGTTCAGACAAACACTGAAGGGAGAAAGTTTGAGGTCAGTCCCAGAGTTCACGTGCTCTAAAGGTCCGTTGTTATTCTCGGTCTGCTTGCTGCCCCTTGGTAACAGCATTACAGAGTCTGTTTCCATGGTTATCTGTACGACACACAACTGTACATCTACTGCTGAGACGAGTTATGCTCAGAATGATGTCTTTAGGCGGAGAATAGATGGATGAGCAGGAGCAGAACCCTAAAACAGAAATAGAAGTGCTGTTTAATAATCTGGAGACTCCCCGGATTAAATCTGAGGTTACCTGGTGTCATTTTAGGTTTGGATCTAAGCTTCAGTTCCCACATTGGTAAGAAGACGTCACTCCTCCACCAGCTCAAACTGGTCTTCACTCCTACCTTTATTATTACTGCAGTGCACAAAGACCTACGAGAGGCTGGAGCTCATTTACAAACTCTGCAGTTCGGCTGTGAAGCAGAACTAAGAGCAGACAGAGCGTTATTCCAGCGTTATTCCAGCGTTAGCAGCAGCGTCTTCTTGAACGCTCAGAGTCGTGGCTGTTTGCAGCTTTTTCACCGACCGCTCAACGGCTGCAGTTGATTTCGGTTCATCCTCGTCCCGACGTACAAAGGGCCCTGAATGAGGAAGGACCAGGCTACACTCTGACTGGCTTTGTGCTTCAGGAACGCTGCGATCCTCCTTTACTGGAGGAAAATCTGGGATGCAGCTTTTATCAGTTAAACCCCAAAAACGATGGAACAAACTACAGATAGATCACTTTAAAATATATATTAAATACACATACATATATATATATATATATATATTTCTTCATTTTGGCCTTTAACTAGCTGGACTTAGTTAAATTAGTTTGCTGCCTAACTCCTGCAAAAATGCTGCCTGTCACTTGTTTTTTGTGATTCTATTTATTCAATTTTGAAATTTTATTTTATTTTATTGTTACTAATCAGTTGGTTTTATTTTCCATCTTATGCTACATTAATTATCACATTTTATCCCAGTTTTTTGTAAATCACTTATTATTGTTATTATTATTATTATTATTATTATTATTATTAGCATTAGCAATAGCATTATATTCCTATTTATAATTATTTCTAGATTAGTAATCTTTTCATTTTTTCATTTTTTTCTATTTATAGCTGTATTTTATTTTATTATTGTTATTATTTAGTGGGTTTTCTTTTCCATCCCATGTTACATTAATTATAGCATTTTATCCTTGTTTATTTATTTATTATGTATTTTTATTGGCTAAATTATTATTGCTGTTGTTGTTGTTATTGCCATTGCCATTGTTATTATTATTGTTGTTATTGTTGTTAGTGCTATTATTGGTGCTGATATTATTGTTGTTGTTGCTGTTATTGTCATTGTTGTTATTGTTATTATTGTTGTTATTGGTGTCATTATTGTTATTATTGGTATTATTATTATTGTTATTGTTGGTATTGTTATTTTTGTTGCTGTTATTGTCATTGTTGTTGTTGTTCTTGCTGTTGTTGTTATTGCTTTTATTATTAATGTTGTTGTTATTATTATTGTTATCATTGGTGTTGTTATTGTTGTTATTATTGTTGCTGTTACTTTTGCTGTTATTGTCATTATTTTTGTTGTTGTTTTTGTTGGTGTTGTTATTATTGGTATTGTCATTACTGATGTTATTGTTGTTACTATTGGTATTATTATTATTGTTGCTGTTATTGTCATTGTTGTTGTTGTTGCTGTTGTTGTTATTGCTTTTATTGTTATTATTGGTTTAATTGGTGTTGTTATTATTGTTGCTGTTACTTTTGCTGTTATTGTCATTATTTTTGTTGATGTTTTTGTTGTTGTTATTGGTATTGTTATTTTTGTTATTGCCATTATTGTTGTTGTTGTTGTTATAGTCATTGTTTTGTGGTATTGTTGTTATTGTTGCTGTTTCCATTGGTAGTGTTATCATAGTTGTCGTTATTGTTGTTGTTTTACTGTTATTGCTGATTGTTTATTTATTATTGTATTTATTTACTATTATGTTGTCATTATATCTGAATGTTTCCACATTTCTTAACTAGTGTCCTGTTTAATTATTAACTCTGCTTCTCCATCCCAATCAGGAGAAACAGTCTCTCAGTCTGGACGATGATTCTCCACTTGCTCATTTTTGACAACACTTGTTTGCTACTAGCTTAAACCGCTAACCCAACAGCAGCATCCTGTTCAGTCCTATCGACAAACACGTCAAACACCTAACATTAAACTTTCTAAAGCCACCTGACGAGCAGTTTAAACGGAGAATTGTTTCACCGATACGTTCAGAGTGCAACCTGTGTCAAATTGAATAAAGAGCGACGGCGGCGCAGCTACTTTTAAACTTTGTGATGCTGATGTCGCTAATCCTCGGGAAGAGCTCGCGGCTGTGAATGAGAGAAACGTGTCGAAGGTGTTTTTCCTCCGTGGATTAACTTCAGGGCGGCTGACAGGACGGCGTCTTCGGACTCAGGTCACGAGGAAATTAAATCTTCCTTAAATGCACCCAGCAATTAATGAGAGCGACAGAATCGCGGCATATTAGGAACAAACTGTGATTTTCTGGGCCTTTTGCCGCGGCGCTCTGTAATTATACTCTATCTCTGTGCCGACATTAAAGAGGCGAGTCGCGACCTCGAGGTTTAACCCTCCATTTCACCGCCGCTCGCTGAGAAGCACTCTTTGCAGACTGACTCACTCTGTGGGTGTTTTCACTCCGCTCTGATCCATATTAATGTCCGGAGCCTTTTCATCACATGCAGGATTGTTCCGAAGAGCGAAAACAGTCCAGCATCACAGAAAAGCCTCATATATGCATCATATTTACACCTCATGGTCTCTCAGGTTGGTGGAAGATGCATGAAGGGAACCAGGACGAGACGTTTATGTTAAAAAAGGAAGCGGATCTGAACTTGTCAGCGAGATTCCTCTTAATGAATCTGTTAAAGCTCAACACAGTTTTGGGTTTGTGGAGATGAAAGCCGACGTGATGAGAGCGGTTAGCGGCGGTGAGGGGAGGTACGCCTCTTTCCCCTCCGCCGCCGTGACAAGATATTCTTAGATTGGAGGTGCTGTGCATATTTAATGCAGTATCGCATCCACGATCTTAATTAAGCGGGAGGGAGGAAGAGAGGAGGAGGAGGAGGAGGAGGAGGAGGGTCATGTGATGTATGGAAGGGCGGGATGAGCCTGATAGCAATCTGTCGGTCCTCTGGTTCCAGATAAGGCTGGAAATAGGTCAGTGTGGAAACAGGAAGGAGGGTAAAGACAGTGGAACCAGCTCAGACTGGGAGAAGCCACTGGTCAGAACGCCCCAGTATCAGTAATCTGAGCTACAAGCCGAGCGTTTAGAGAACGACCACCTGACAAATGTGTCTGGAGGAAACCGTTTGCTTCCAGTCAACCCAACAACAAGATGTAAAACCATGTTCTCTCCATGAGCAGCAACATCATGTTTTTCTCTCACTAACGTCACCCTGTCATATATTTAAACATCCATGTGTATATTCATCCTGGCCTCTTAAGTCGTCTCTGTCATACCTTTATTATTTCTTTATTGTACGTTGTGTTCGGTTCTGTTCCTTCTGGCCTCATCTGTGTCCAGCTGCTGTAACTATCAATAAAGTTTATCTGATCATTTTATACCTTTTGGTTGAATTATTGGTGTTGTTGTTGGTTTTTTTTGTCCTTGTCATCGTTGTTGTTGTTATTGTTGATGTTGTTATTGTTGTTGTTTTTGGTATTGTAATTTATTTTACATTTGTTGTTGTTATTGTTATTGATGTTATATTTGTTGTTATTATTGCTGCTATTGGTATTGTTGTTTTGATTGCTACTGTGGTTGTTGCTGTTGTTATCGTCAATGTTATTGTTGTTGTGGTTGTTGTTATTGTTGTTGCTGTTGTTGTGGTTATTGTTATTATTAGTATTGTTATTGATGTTGTTGTTGTTGTGGTTGTCAATGTTATTGTTATTGGGGTTGTTGTTGTTATTGTGTGTTGTTATTGTTATTGATGTTATTTTTGTCATTGTTATTGCTGCTATTGGTATTGTTGTTTAGGTTGTTGTTATTGTTGTTTTGATTGCTACTGTGGTTGTTGCTGTTGTTATCGTCAATGTTATTGTTGTTGTGGTTGTTGTTATTGTTGTTGCTATTATTGTTGTTATTGTTATTATTAGTATTGTTATTGATGTTGTTTTTATCGTTATTGTTGTTGTGGTTGTTGCTGTTGTGATTGTTGGTGTTATTATTGTTATTTCCGTTTTTGTTATTGTTGTTGTGGTTGTTGTTGATGTTATTGATGTTGTTGCTGTTGTTTCTGTTATCATTATTGCCGTTTGTTATTGATGTTACGTTTGTTGTTGTTATTGTTATTCGTTTTCATTATTTTGTACATTATTTATTCACTATTTTTTTATCATTACATCTGATTTTGTCCACATTGCTTATCTTGGTTCGTCTTGTCTTATCTCATAGATCTGATGTTTAGAGTCGTGGTGACGTGGCTCCCTAGACCAGGTTTTACATGGCCCCCCCTCCATCGGTGATTTACATACAAAAGAAATCAACAGCTTTGTTCTGTAGTCATATTAACTGGGCGTTGCTTTACATTTAAATCAACGGGAGCTTTTTCATTTTTAGAATTAATAGTAAGAACTAGTTTTAATAGAATCACATTGAAGGTGAAATTCTTCCCGATGTAGTGGCGCCCCCTGGAGGCCACAGCGTCCTCAGCATTTGCCTATATTGCCTAATGGACCAGCTGGTTTTGCACAGAGGGTTTTGACGGCATGTGACAGCAGGTTCATGTCATTAATAACCAAACTTCTTCATCAATAGGGATTATTTTACCTGAACATGTACATATATATATTAAACGTCAACAGGAGGGACGGGCTTTGTTCAGGTTCTAATGGCTCCATTATTCTCACCATGACTGCTTCTGGAGGTCTTTGTCTGATCTCCATTATGAGTAAAAATAAAGAAATGAATCACAGAATTAACACAGCTTCAGTTCCTCGTTTCCACTTCTCGGTAGTTTCTCTTTGACAGTGTTTATTACGCAGCTGTATTAATGGCTGTAATTAGGAAAACAATCCAAGTGCTCTCTCAGCTCAAGTGGGAGATTCCTCCTCCGGACGGGAACCAGAGAAACTACATCTCAGGTGAATTACAAACAGAGTTATGAAGACAAAATGTGCTGCATCGTGTTTATGTAGTAATAATAAACAGGAAGTCTGTGTTTTAATTTCTCCAGTACGATGGTAGAACATGTTGATTCTCTGGTCTTTAATAATTTAGCCAAAGGGTCTGTTTAATATCAGGTTTCATTATCCACCTTTAATCAGCAGCACAGCAGGAAGCCTGTCCTGAGTTACTTCATTAATAAGGATTATTAGAGATGAATATGTGCAGCAGCAACAGAGGTGA
Source organism: Dascyllus trimaculatus (assembly GCA_024666655.1). Lineage (NCBI taxonomy): Eukaryota > Metazoa > Chordata > Actinopteri > Pomacentridae > Dascyllus > Dascyllus trimaculatus. Next base: position 35,882,192 of record CM045446.1, on the reverse strand, counting down.
TGACATCACTGATCAATCGATTGACTGAGAATGATCAGTTTGTGTCCTCCAGTTATGATTGTTTATCATTGTACTGATTATTGCCCTCTAAAAAGCATTATTGTGAAAGAATTATTAGTTATTGCTTCAGGTTTCAGGCTAATCTGTGGCTAACCAAGCTCTTTAGCTGTTAGCGTAGCGTTAGCAACTATGAAAGCAGCTAATGTTCCAACTTGTGAAGATGTTTGAGCTTCTTGTTGAGTTTCTGCAGACTGTCTTTACTAAAAAATCTGTCAGGTAGAGCAAACTGATAAAAATATATGTTATACTGTAATAAATTACTTCAAAAAAGCAGCAAAATGCTAACAGTAGTGGTTTGTTCTTCCAAAATAAGGTTAAAAAACAGCAAAATCTGATGCATTTTTGGAGCCGAAGACAAGAATGACTGTTAATAGTAAGCTGGTGTGAAAATTCACAGTGTGAAATAGAAAAAAATGAAAACAAAAATGATGCAAAATGACAAAAAGAATACAGAAAACAATGGAGAAAAGATGAAACTGTCACAAAGAGCCATAAACAAAATGTAAACAACACAAAAGTGAGACATAGAACTACACAAATACTGATTGTATTGATTTTTGCACCCTAAAAACCATTATTGTGAAAGAATTACTAGTTATTGCTGCAGGTTTCAGGCTAATCTGTGGCTAACTGAGCTCTTTAGCCGTTAGCGTAGCATTAGCAACCAGGAAAGCAGCTAATGTTCCAACTTGTGAAGATGTTTGTGCTTCTTGTTGAGTTTCTGCAGACTGTTTCTACTAAAAAATCTGTCAATTAGTAAAAAAATGATAAAAAATAATCGTATATTGTAAAAAAAATACTTTAAAAATTCAGCGAAATGCTAACAGTAGCAGTTTGTTTTTCCAAAATAAGGTTAAAAAACTACAAAATCTGATGCATTTTTGGAGCCAAAGACAAGAATGAGCTAAAAAGCATTATTGTGAAAGAATTATTAGTTATTGCTTCAGGTTTCAGGCTAATCTGTGGCTAACCAAGCTCTTTAGCCGTTAGCGTAGCATTAGCAACCATGAAGGCAGCTAATGTGCAACTTGTGAAGATGTTTCCGCTTCTTGTTGAGTTTTTGCAGACCGTCTCTACTAAAAACTCTGTCAGGTAGAGCAAACTGATAAACATATATGTTATACTGTAATAAATTACTTCAAAAAAGCAGCAAAATGCTAACAGTAGCGGTTTGTTTTTCCCAAAATAAGGTTAAAAAACAGCAAAATCTGATGCATTTTTGGAGCCAAAGACAATAACGACTGTTAATAGCAGGCTGATGTGAAAATTCACAGAGTGAAATACAAAAAAATGAAAACAAAAATGATGCAAAATGACAAAAACAAAACAGAAAACAACGGAGAAAAGATGAAACTGTCACAAAGAGCCATAAACAAAATGCAAGCAACACAAAAGTGAGACATAAAACAACACTAATACTGATTGTATTGATTATTGCCCCCTAAAAAGGCATCATTATGAAAGAATTATTAGTTATTGCTTCAGGTTTCAAGCTAATCTGTGGCTAACCGAGCTCTTTAGCCGTTAGCGTAGCATTAGCAACTATGAAAGCAGTTAATGTTCCAACTTGTGAAGATGTTTGAGCTTCTTGTTGAGTTTTTGCAGATTGTCTCCACTAAAAAATCAATTCAATCAGTCAATTAGTAAAAAACTGATAAAAAAGTATCATATATTATAAATACTTAAAAAATGCAGCGAAATGCTAACAGTAGCGGTTTTGGTTTAGAGCTTTTGGTTTTAAACAACACAAAAGTGAGACAGAAAACGACACAAACGAGACACAAAGCCAACAAAAAGTGGGAGATAATAAACAATAATGAGACACAAAACGACAACAACAAGCTCACAGCAAACCTCTCTAGCGTTAGCATTAGCTTAGCATCATTAGCAAAATAAGTCTCAGCTGCATTGAAACCAACAGGTGGATTGTTCGGCCATTTTTAGTGAAACAAAGCAAAAGAGGTTCCTGTTCAATGTGTCGCAGCCTTCAGGTGAGGAGGAAGAGATCTTCATACGTGGCTCCAACATCTACTGTTGTTCAGCCACATAAATAATCTACAGGTGTCTGCTGGTACAAGGAAGGAAGAAAGGTCCACATGTTTCTGAAGCTTCCACTTTAAGGATTCATGACGCGAAGACGTGCTGGACATGTTTCCATCAGCAGAGACAGGGGTGAGAGTTTCAGCTGTTTTTACCGACCGACTGTGCAGAAGAACTCACATAATACGACGTTATACCCAGTAAAAATACGACGAAAAGAAAAGCGATGAGGATAAAATGTGGGAGATAAAGAGGATGTATTGTTTTCCAAAGCAGACACTTTGACAGACACTCTGATTTCAGGACTGCAAATGACGTCCAAAGCAAACAGTAAAGTTCCTCCTGAGGTTCAGTTGAAGATGTTTACCTTCTAAGATTCTCAGAAAGTCTTTTATAGAGAGCAGCCACTTTGCATTTCACTGCTCAGACTGTCTGAGAACGTGACGAATAGAACCTCGATGACGTACAGCAGCTGTTCACAGGCCACGCCGAAAACTGAACGAATGGATTAAGAGAAAATTCAAACTTTAAAAATCCGTTTGGTCACAGCGACAATAAGAGGAGACGTTTGTGTGAGTTTTTGGACGAGAACAAGGAGTCCGACGGCAAAACAATCAGAGAAAACTAGAAATAATGTGGAGAAGTAAAGGTTAAACTTCTGTCTACTCGCTAAACACGCTGTCCTTACACTGTAGTGCAATGACCCTGTTGTTCCTGCTATGTTTCTTTCTTTTTTTCTTTATTTTTCTAACCTAAAAGCCAATTAACGTGCTCAAAATCAGGACTGGTGAAAAAGTTAATATTTTGGTGGAATTACACATGTGAATGGGAAAATGACTCAATAGCGCCACCTTGAAAGTCGGACTTTAGTGGAGGTTTTGCAATTAGTTTCACGTACAGCTATGAAATTCGGTACACATGCATCACGACAAGACGAACAAAACTGCCTAATCATCCCTTTACCCAAAATGCAACAGGAAGTCGGCCATTTTGAATTTACAGTCAGAATTTTCACCTTTTCTAGAGTGTACTCGTCCTCGGGGGTAACTCCTACAGATCTGAAATTTGGCCGGCTTATACTACAGGTGGTGGTGAGCAAAAGGTATTAAAATATTACATAAAAGTATGAGGGTGTGGCCGTGGCGGGCCGCGGCGTTTTGGCGTTTGGCCATTTTTGCCGTATTTTTGGCCAATTTTAGAGAAATGCCACATTTTCTAGAGCAAACTCGTCCTACGGGATAACTCACACAGGTATGAAATTTGGCCGACATATACTACAGGTGGTTCTGACAAAACCCTATTAAAATGTTCCACAAAGGTAAAAGGGCGTGTCCGTGGCGGCCCGTGGCGTTTTGGCGTTTGGCCATTTTGGCGTTTTCCATGAAAGACACAGGAAGTGCTGTGTAACTGGTCTGGACGTGCTCCAAATGGCCTGAAACTTCACATGCGTGATAAAACTCAGGCCCTGATGACAGCCACGTGGCCATTTCCTGTCTCAGTCACGAGCACGCCATGAAACAGGAAGTGCACTCCGATTCGCCTGAACGTGCTCCGATCAGCATGAAGCTTCACATGTATGATAAAAGTCCCACCCTGATGAGATGCACATGGCACTTCCTGTCTCAGTCTTCAGCACGCCATGAAACAGGAAGTGCTCTATAACTACTCTGCTTCGATTGGCCTGATCAAATCCCGGCTGTGATGAGATGCATCGGTAGCTGACCAGCGAGAGGCGAGGGCTCGTCCGACGCTTCTTGCAGCTTTAATTTTAGTTTTTGTTTTTCATTTTCTGTGTTTTATTTTTAGTCTTTGTGATTCTGCGGCAGGTCTGGAATAAATCACACGGATAAAAAAAGCTAATATTTCAGTTGACAAAAGAGCCGCCCGTGCGTGTTCCTCCAGATAAGCCTGATTGTTCGGTGGATCAGCCGGTCAAGGACCCGACCCTGAACCTGGAACGAGCTGCACATTTCCATACGTGCACAGTAATCCCTCCTCACGCCGTGCACCGCCGAGCGAAGCAGAAGTGCCAGAAAGCCGCCGCCATGAAATCCTTTTTACGTCAGCTGTAACATTCGTGTCGCGGTATTAATAAACGTCGTTCGCTCGGACTGAGAAGCCCAGATTAAAGTGTCTGGCCTGGTTTTTCTTTCTTCCCCTCTTTTTCCATCGGAGCAGATGAAAAGGCGGCATGTTTCCCAGAAGCCTCGGCGACATGACAGAGCTGCTCCCCTGCTACATGTCATCTGTAAAGAAATCCCTCTGTTCTCCATGAGTGGGCTTAAGCATGTGTGCACAAGAGCTGCTGGCTGACAGGTAATGTTTCACTACACACTGTTTGGACGAATAAACCGAGGAGGGAAGTCGTGGAGACGGAGCCGCCGGGTTCCTGCAGAGAGGCCGAGCAGTAATGAAGCAGAATTTAAGTAAACACTCTGATGCGATACGACACCGTCTGCAGCACATTCACCAGGTTACTCTACACTAGAAAACACAATCACAGCACCGCGGAGCTTCATCAAGATCTGAGGGGAGGAAGACTACAAAGAGCGTCCGTGGAAGTTTCTCATCCTGCTCTGTTGTCTGATATTCCTCTCTAATACAGAAGCACTGACCACAGCTCTCACAGGTATTTGATTTCCTTGGATCTCTGTCTGATTATTCTTCTGGCCTCTCGGTTGCAAAATCTTTACAAGGCTCCAAATTCACATTACATCACTTCTACACTGTAAAGAAAGCTAAGTCTGCCATCCCAGGTGCTTTAAAATAACCATCACTGTCATTTTTCATAAATAAAACACAGTTTCTCCTCCTTTTGCCTGCTTAAAAACGATAAAACTGCAAACAAATATGATTGAAAAATGCTGCAATACAAATAATCAGGCTCCATTCTGCAGAAAAATGCTTTAACTTGTTCGGTTTTTATAGAAAATCTTGTGAAAAATGTCAAAATGCTGCCGTAAAACCAGCAATTCAGTTTCAAATTGCAAGAACCTACTGTTCATTTTAGTTTGTACATGTCATTTTAGATCTGTACAGCTGAAAATATGTCACCTACAAATGCAATTTACCTTTTTATTAAATAAAACAAGTAGTTATGACTAAATTTAAAATAACACACAGTTATTTCTAGATTATATCAAGTTTAATGTAAGTTTTTTAACACAAAAATCACGTATAACTGACAGATGTTATTCCTTAAATTTATAAAATAATGCATTTTGCCTTATAAAAATGCATAACCACAGTTATTGAACAAATACTTATGATTGTAATTACAGTAATAAAGTGTTAACTTTAAATCAGTCAAGTAAAATCTGAATTTCTACATGTAATTTAACATAAAATTCATTTATATCAGACAGTTTTTACAGGCTAAAGAAAATGTCCACCTATGAAACTAATAAAAAAGAAATTAAAACCACAGGTAATAAACAAATATTTGTGATTAAATACATGATTTGATCTTAAATTCACTTTTAATTATTAGGTATAATATTAATAAAATCATTTATTATTATTATTATTTATCAGTAGAATTATTAATATAATTAGTTTTTGTCACTTCATGTAAAAATAATGTATATCTGACTATTTTAAAAAGTAAAAAAGTAATAAAATTAATGGATTTACCTTTGAAAAATGTAAAATAATAATAATAATAATAATAATTTATCCTTTATTAATCCGATCAGTATCCCCAGGCTTAACCTGTTGCGCCACCAGTCCTCCTAAATAACTGTTAGCAAACAAATACTTATGATTAAAATGACAATAATAAAGAGTAAATCTTAGATCCTGTATTTATTAGACCGTATTTTATTATTATTTTATGTTACACATGTAATTGTGATGATATTTTGTGTTTTTTATAAGTGCTGTAAATAAAATAAGCATATTTAAGGATGTTTTTTTACAGTGTCGGCCTGATTTGACCCCGTCACTGTTCAGTCTCTGTGAAGAACTGCTCCAAGACGCTTCATGTGTGAACAACAGTCGCATCATGAGGAGATCACGTTACCGAGCCGCCAGCTGGCCGTTAGCGGACGTCTGATTGTGGCCAGATGGACGGTGGCGAGGAACCGCTGCGACCTCGAGCAGCCCCCGGTCAGGGTCCCGTTACAGGACGTCCTCCAGGAGGCCGGCGCCGCCAAACAGCGAGCGTCACACATGTAATAAAAAGAGGCTGTTTGTTTAACCTGGAGCTGCTCTGCTGGCTGTCAGACCGAACGTCATCAGCCTCAGGATTCACCAGGAGTTCCACCTTCTAGTGGGGAGACTCTGAGCAGAGGATCATGGACGGAGATCCAACGGCGGTAAACAAAGAGATTCAAGTATCGGAAAAGAAACTGCAGCTTGAGATGATGAACAGAGATAAACAGGTTCAGACAGACCGGAGGGCTGAGCTATGAAGACAGATCACTGAGGTAGCAGGTTTGTTGAGGCCAGAATCAGAGTTTTCAAGCACATTTTCTAACCTGCTGCATCGCCATGGCAACAGATGCTGCGCAGCTGGGTCACCATGGCAACTGATGCTGCACAGCCAACCTGCTCCTTTGATCTGGACTCAAAACCAAAGTTATTTCCTTCACCCCGGGACGGAGTCAGACCCGAACGCTGACGTTTAAATGACTGGAATATGAAGTTTGGTCCGTGTACGTCGCGGCCATTTGTTTTCTTATTTTGAGATTTCAAAATAAAAGCGAAAAATAAACCGTTTCCCTTTTTTTCAGTGATAATACAAAATGAAAAACAGGCCCTAATTCATTATCTGTTATCTATTATCCGATTTAATTAGATGTGTTTATAAATGGAAATTAAAATTAAAATACACCCGTGGAAAACTTATTTCTCTACTTCCTGTTGGTTTTGGCTCCGTGACCCGTCTGACTTCTGATGAGGAAGGATCTGGTATCTAAAGCTCCAGTGTTAGCTCACTGTTAGCAGACCTTGCTGTGTGCCGTGGCCTGATGAAGACCCACTGTGGGGTCCAAACGTTGCTCGGCTCACATTGTTCACTATTTCACAGTGGACTTTTCACCAGCGTGGGGTTTATTTGTCCCTTTGGAGGGACCTTGTGGTGCCGCTAGCTCCGCCGCTAGCGCTAAATCGCTAGCGTTCGGCTGCTTTTCAGGACGTTTTTGGGGAGGTTTGGAGGTTTTCTGTTCCTTTAGCTGGTGAACGCGACCGCGACGTACACAGACCAAGTTTCAGCTCTAACGTGCAGCTGGAGATCAGAAATAAGCAGCTGTAGTGAGACTCACAGCGGAAAAACAAAGATATTAACTTAAACTCTAAATATCTAAAGACTCAGCCTGACCTGTGATTGGCTCTCACCTGGAGGGGTTTCTCTCCTGGTACCTGAGCTCAAGCATCCATCTGATAAAGCTACAGTCAAGTGTTTGACTATAATTTTACAGTGTTTTAATTACTGTAAAGTTGATTAATACTGTATCTAGGCTTCCTGACGACACACTGGGTTTACATCAGCGTTTCCACTGGAATCAATTCTGACTTCAGCTGCAGTTTCCTGTAAATCACAACATTCTCTTCTCCATAAATGCACCAACGCTGCTATGAATTTCAGATATGAACCATCAATAACTAACGATCCCAGACAACAGGAACCTTCGGGGAACGTTTCCTGGAGGTTCCTGTTTGCTGTGAGGTGTTTTTAATATTTATGATCCAGGATTGAGATCTGTTTAAAAAAACATGCAGCAGCGAAGAAACACCAGAAACCACAAAGGATGAAGTCGGTTCAACTTTGATCGACTGGGAAAATTAATTCTGTGTAATAAATATATTTTAGAAACTGATGGAAAATAATAAAACCTAATGTAGAAAAGTAAAAAATGAAAGATATCCTAGGACATCAGTGTGAAGCTGTCAATGATGTCCTGCATAAGTCAAATCGTTGGCATAAAGAGAGCATCGACGAGCTCTCTTTATGCCAAAAAGAGCTCGTCGATGAAAACATCAGATTTTTATGCAAAATCTGATGTTTTTTGGCTCCATAAAAACATCAGATTTTGCAGTTTTTTAACCAAATTTTAGAAAGACAGAACACTGCTGCTGGAGTTTGTATTTCCAACATTTAAAGACCTCGTCCACACGAAGCCAAAACGCTTATAGCTTCAAAAACGTTCTTCATAAAGACGGAGCTGTTCCAGTAAATGTGTCCGTCCACATGAATTAATTTGATACGCCTGAAAACGATGTAAAACACCTGCCAGGCCTGTTGGTGGCGCTATGACACCGCAACAGAAACAAGCGGAAACTGGCGGCGGGACTTTAGGCATGTAGAAATCTCAGTCCCTCCAGGAATTCTTCATGCTGCAACAATTAACGCTAATTCAACCAACCTCCATGAATTCTACAGTTTCGTCCAATCACCGCCACTTTTCCACAATTTTGTCCCGCCTCCCGAGAGTTCCACCAATCACAGCAGTCCCCAGTAATGCACGTACGTCACCGGATTCACTTCCTTGTTTATGGTTTGAAGATACAGATGCAACAAAAACTACTGCAGAACAATTCCCTGATGTTCTTCACCAAAGCGGAGCTAAACTGTTTTCACCCCGTGGAATATTGAGGTGGAACACAAACCAAAACCATCCACTGACAAACACTTTTCTACCGTAAACATATCAGGAGAATGGGTGAAACCAGCGGACCACAGACCAGACAAACCACCGTGATGAAGCTGCTGCATCCAGATCTGTGGCAGCACTGAAACAATGAAGGTCAGTTAGATTCATTAACTGACGTGACGAGCTGTGAGCGTGTGTGTGTGAACACGCGTGTGCCAGGATGTGGAATTAACTTTTTAAACTTTTACGATTTTTAATGAATTAAACAAAACAAAGAAAAAAAAATGCAACTTTTTAGCAATTTTTTAGCGTCTCCTGCAATTTTATCACAACAAATACGCTTCAAACATCACAATTTTTTAGAAAAGCTGCTGTGAATTCAGACATTTTAGGAGCAACAATCTGGAAAAACACCCAAGAAATCCTGGAGGGACTGATATCTGTATAAACATAGAACATGGAGGCGGCAAATAGGTGTGGACGATACACGGGTTGATGGACTATTGGTGGGTTTAGGGCTCGTCTTCCTGTGGATGGAGCCTAAAACCTAAATCTAAATTCTGCTTCATGCGTCTCCCATAAAACTGCTAAAAAGAAACCACTGTGAGATTTATCACCCTCGCATTCTAACACCGTCCTTCATCAAGCTTAAAGAACGAGCACAAGGTTTTATCCATTGACTCTGCTTGTATTAACTGTCTGTGAAGTCGGGGTGAGTAAAAGCAGCTGCTGCCGTCTGTGGAAAGAAACTGCAGGATGAGACGATGAGGAGCCACAAACTAACATTATCTAAGATCAGACGGACCTGAGGGCTGCACTGCGGAGCAACAACACTGGTTGAGCTAGCGGGTACGTTGAGACTGGAGTTTCCAGTGTCGTTACCCGGCTAGATCACCGTGGTAACAGATGCTGCACAGCTGGATCACCATGGTAACAGATGCTGCACAGCTAACCTGCTCCAGAGTTTGGTTTTTAAATCAAGCGTCTCCCTTTGCCTCGTTCTTCTCCTGAGTGATTCACATTCTCAGCTGAAGTTTTCATCTGCAAACCTGCTGATCTGGACGTTAGTGATCAAACATGTTGCCACGGTAACCGGCACGCATTCAGCTGGTGATGCAGAAAAAGCACCGACGTGTTTTTAAGTTTGCTCCTGATTTGCTGCTAATTTTGTCTTAAATTGCCGCCGCTGAGGCTGATGATCAACTTCCACGTCTCCTCCATCGTGTCACACAGTCAGACCTGAATGTTGAGCGTCATGTTTGAGTAAATGAAGCTTAAAGTTCCAAAGTCAGCAACAGGCCGCTGCATTAAGAGTCACTGACGAATGCATTAACGAGCAGCATCAACAGTTCCCCACCAGCTCCGATTTGCATAACTTATCACATCACATATCTTCACAGCTCTCCAGCAGAACAACCTGTTCCTCTGACTGGAGCAGGCGGCGTGCGATTGGTCGGTCCTGTGCAGAGAAGGAGTCACATGACGCATCAGACGTCTCATTCGGAGTCTGGTGAAAGCTGCGATGTTGGTTCATAGCTGAGGTCCAGTTAGATGGAGCCGTAAAAGTGGACGGGGGAGGTTTTAGAAGTGAACACGACGGAGGAAGGAGGAGGGTAAAGAGCCGGGCTGCTGCTTGACGGAGTTTTAACGAGACAGAAGCAGCTGATGGACGTTTGGCAGCAGCAGCTTTGACTCTCTGACATTCCAGCGACGGCAGAGTCACTGAAACTCCACTGATGGTGTGAGGAGCTGATGGATGGCAGAGCTCCTGCTGTAATGGAGGCTGAGGTGGACCAACATCAACGAACACGTTCAGCAGCGTCTTAATTAAGGTTTTAACTCTGCCTCCCTCTGATAAGGGAGGTTTAGGCTTCCCTCCACCGGCTCTCTGTCTGTTTTAAAAATGGATTTTAAGATTTTACTGAGCCCCTTTTAAAGCTCTCAGGGTCCGAACCCGAGTTATTTATCAGATGTTGAGCCCATAAGAGGCCATGTTGGATCCTCAGGTGGTTTAAAAGAACATTTGCCATCAGGACGCCTCGGCTGTGGAGATGAAGCTGCAGAATCTTCTTTTAAATCACTTCTTAAAACCCATTTTTATAGGTTTTTTTATGTGATGTTGGCTATTATTATTATTATTCTTTTAATTTATTATTATTTATTTTATTTCATTTGTTCCTTTTATTCTCCTCTGCTTTTTATTTATTTAATTATTTACATATTTATTTTATTTATTTACCATTATTATTATTTTTAGCCTTGCTTCTTAAATTTAAATTTTATTTTCCTATCATCTATTTCTATTGTCTAATTGATTTTTAAATTGTATTTTATTTATCCATTTTAGTCTCTTTTGCCTTTTATTTATTTACTTATTTACATATTACCATTATTTACATACCATTACTACCATAATTTTTTTCAGCTTTGTTTCTAAATTTAAATGTTTTGTTTAATCATCTATTTTTATCGTCTAATTGATTTTCTAACTTTATTTATTTTATTTGTTCTTTGTATTCTCCTCTACCTTTTGTTTATTTACTTTTTTAATCATTTATTTTATTTATTTACTACTACAACAATTATTATTTTTAGCATTGTTTCCTATTTTAATTGTCTAATTGATTCTGACATTTTATTTATTTTTATTAGTTCATTTTATTCTCTTTCACTTTTTATTGTTTTTACTTATTTACATATTTATTTTATTTACACATCATTAATATTATCATTACTTTTAACCTTATTTTTAATTTTATTTTTTAATAATTTATTTTTATGACCTAAATATTTTTTTTATTTATTTTATGTATTTACTATTACTGCTATTATTATTTTTAGCCTTGTTTTTTTTTTTTAATTGAAGTTTAATTTTTCTTATCATGCATTTTAATCATCTAATTGAATTTTAAATTTTATTTATTGCAGGTGTTTATTTTATTCTCTATTACCCTTTACTAATTTACTTATTTACATATTTATCTTATTTATGTATTATTAATACTATTATTATTTCTAGAATTATTTTATGATTTTATTTTTTAATCACCTATTTTTATGACTTAAATGTTTTTTGAAATTCATTTTTATTTATTTACTATTACTGCTATTATTATTTTTAGCCTTGCTTAAGCTTTAATGTTTTATATCTATTTTAATTGTCTAATTGATTTTTAAATTGTATTTATTGCAGTTGTTTATTTTATTCTCTTTTACCCTTCACTAATTTACTTATTTACATATGTATCTTATTTTTGTACTGCTACTATTATTTTTAGCCTTTTTATTCCTTTAAATTAGATATTTTTTTATTTTAATTCTCTTATTTATTTACATGTTCATTTTATTATTATCATTTCTAGCCTTGCCTTTATGGTTTTACCTCCTGTTTTCTATTTTTCCTCTTGTTCTTTTGTCTTACTTGGATGCTGTTATTTTATCTGGTGCTGTTGTATTGATTCATTTAGTAAATCTTTAAACACGCTTTACTCCCTGGTTTCTCTGATTCTGTTTGTTCTGACCGACCGACTGTTGTTCGGTGCTCTTATTTTTTGTCCTGTCCATGAAGCACTTTGTAAACTCTATTTTTAAAAGGCTCTATATAAATAAAGTTATTAATACTAGTGTTGCTATGAAGCAATGAGACGACTGACTGCAGCCAACCTCTCTCCTACTCAGTGGTAATAATTAGAATCCTGTGTCAGGCAGCAGATCAGGAAATCACGCCTCCTGCTGTGTTTCTCTACTTCCTGTTTCCTGTTTAAACAGGTAGGAACACCTGAGGAGGAGGACGTCGTGACCGTTCGTCTGAAACCTGCAGCCTCAGAGGATCCAGATCCACGAGGGCCTCTCTCTTCTTCTTTGCTGTTTTCTTAAACGCGGACAAAGACGAAACAAACACTTTCACTGCGGTTCACAACAAACAGAACAAACTGCAGGTACGATCACACGCCGAGAATAGTTTTCATAAGCTCGCTCCATATGCCGCCGCAGAGACGCCAGCTGGAGGGCTGCTTCTGCTCGCACATTTCACATATCGCTGCTCACACTTCTACAAGCAGCCGTCCTGACCCTTCCTCCGCCGCGAACGCATGCATATTCCAACATTATGTTCCGCGGGAATTAAGGCTAACCTTGGCTTCAGACGCGACAACACCGATCTGGACGCTCAATTAATGCGACTCCTTGTTTGCAGCAGGGATCAGAGGATGCGGGTCACTACAGGAGGCTGTCGAGGAAACACTGGACTTTAAAAGGAGAGAGGGACAAAGTGGAGCTTAATTCGCTATAAAAGGGTCAGAAATGCAGAATAATTTGTTAAATATGATCAAAAATTCTATAATCTAGACTCACAGTAATTAAAGGGACCTATTTCCTATATAGATGCACGGCTGCAAGATAAAAAAAACATCTAATTTGCATAATTTATTGATTTAGAAGACGCTGCAAATATTTTTTCCACTTCCTGGTTTGACATAATAATGTTGGTAATGTTTCCTGTTAGTTAAAGTCAAATTTCTGGCTCTTGAAATGGATTTAAAACAGATACTGGACCATGTGAACATCATAGAAAATAACCACCGAGGCCAAAATCAACGTCTAAAAAACTCAATAAAGGCCAAAATAAAGGTCAAAAAGCTGAAAGATATTCAAAAAGAAGGATCAGAAAGGGGTTCTGTGTTTCTTTGTAGCCATTCTGTGTCTCCTCTGACCAGGACTACCACAGTGGATGCATAGTCCTGACAGTGAAGCACAGAGGTGGGAGTGAGATGATATGAGGCTGGAGAAAACTTTAAAAAGTGCATTTTAGGTAAATTTTCAGGGGTGGTTTGTGTCCCTTTGTAGCCATTTTGTGTGGTTTGTGACCAGGACTACCACAGTGAATGCATAGTCCTGACAGTGAAGCAGGTAGGTGGCTGGAGAAACTTCAAAAAGTGCATTTTGGGTAAACTTTAAGTGTGTTTTTGTTGTCATTTTATGTTTATTTGTGGTTGTTTTGTGTCTCTTTGTGACCAGGACTACCACAGTGGATGCATAGTCCTGACAGTGAAGCATGAAGGTGGGAGCATTACGATACTGGGCTGGAGAAAACTTTAAAAAGTGCATTTCAGGTCAACTTCAAGGGTGATTTTGTGTGTTTTTGTTGTTGTATTGTGCCTCTTTGTGGTTGTTTTGTGTCTGTTTTGACCAGGACTACCACAGTGGATGCATAGTCCTGACAGTGAAGTATGGACGTGGGAGTGTGATGACATGAGGCTGGAGGAAACCTTAAAAATTGCATTTTAGGTCAACTTTCAGGGGTGGTTTTGTGTCCCTTTGTAGTCATTCTTTGTCTCTTGTGACCAGGACTACCACAGTAAATGCATAGTCCTGACAGTGAAGCACGGTGCCTGGAGAAACTTAAAAAGTGCATTTTGGGTAAACTTTAAGGATGTTTATGTTGTAATTTTATGTTTATTTGTGGTTGTTTTGTGTCTCTTATGACCAGGACTACCACAGTGAATGCATAGTCCTGACAGTGAAGCATGAAGGTGGGACTGTGATGATATGGGGCTGGAGAAACTTCAAAAAGTGCATTTTAGGTAAACTTTAAGTGTGGTTTTGTGTGTTTTTGTTGTTGTATTGTGCCTCTCTGTGTTTGTTTTGAGTCTCTTTGTGGTTGTCTTGTGTCTCTTCTGATCAGAACTACCACATATGAATGCATAGTCCTGACAGTGAAGCACAGAGGTGGGAGTGAGATGACATGAGGCTGGAGAAAACTTTTAAAAAGTGCATTTTAGGTCAACTTTCAGGGGTGGTTTTGTGTCCCTTTGTTGCCATTCTGTGTCTCTTGTGACCTGGACTACCACAGTGAATGCATAGTCCTGACAGTGAAGCACGAAGGTGGGACTGTGATGATATGGGGCTGGAGAAACTTCAAAAAGTGCATTTCAGGTAAACTTTAAGTGTGGTTTTGTGCATTTTTGTGGTCATATTGTCTTTCTTTGTTGCTGTTTTGAGTCTATTTGTGACACTTCTGATCAGAACTACCACAGTGAATGCATAGTCCTGACAGTGAAGCACAGAAGTGGGAGTGAGATGACATGAGGCTGGAGGAAACTTAAAAAAGTGCATTTTAGGTCAACTTTAAGGGGCGGTTTTGTCCCTTTGTAGCCATTTTGTGTCTGTTTTGACCAGGACTACCACAGTGAATGCATAGTCCTGACAGTGAAGCACGGAGGTGGGAGTGTGATGATATGAGGCTGGAGAAAACTTTAAAAAGTGCATTCTGGGTAAACTTCTAAGGCTCATATCAGCATGTGTGATAGGTGGTTGGTCAGAGCAAGTTCTAGACAATGAAAGAAGACACCAGGATCATCTATAAACAGGATTCATTCTGTGGTAAATCTACCCTCTAATACAGGCAAAACTAGCTTATTCTAAGAGGTCCTGCAGGTGGGAGGTACTGATTGATTTTTTAATGGACTGACCCAGATAGAGAGTGTATATCTACTGACTACACCTGCACCAAAGTGGGGCACAGGGGTAGTTTAATGTAAAAAAAAACAGACACTTTATCACCCATTTCCACATAAAAGGGGCTCACATGCATCCGGATGAAACTGTTTAATTGAATATAGTGGAAGTGC
This sequence comes from Dascyllus trimaculatus, assembly GCA_024666655.1. NCBI lineage: Eukaryota > Metazoa > Chordata > Actinopteri > Pomacentridae > Dascyllus > Dascyllus trimaculatus. The sequence goes on along the minus strand of CM045446.1, from coordinate 35,866,870 downwards.
AGCCTTCCAGAAGCTGCATACGGCCCAGTAAAGCCACGACTTGAAGCAGATAAGAAGAGCATGGAGATAATAAATCACAGAATTAGGAATCCAGCTAAACTGTCCAACTGTAGGGGATAAATATGCAGAAATAAAACGGTGCACCTCGAGATGTTCCATGAGTATGTATGAGTACGTATACGCAGCTTTTGGAATAACTATCAGAGCACCTGTTATTCCACTGCAACCTCAAGAAGAACTGCAGTACAGCTTCACTGAGAACAAAAGCACAGCAGAAAGTCGTGTTCACAGCGCTCTAATGGCAGTTTCCTCAGCCATATATATGTGCAGCCTATACACTGACCAGAAGTCTAAATCTGTCTCTGAATCTCTGACACAAAGCTAAAAATCTCCTTTCTATTGTTGTGGTTGGAAAAAGGTTCAGTTCAGCACCAGAAGTTTCTGAGCTGTTCAACGGGTGAGAAGCTCCGAGCTGAATCCAGACGCTGGTCAGGTGTGTTGAAAGGACAGTGATCAGACAGTGTGACCAGCTCAGACTCTCCTCTGACCGCGGAGAGAAAAGTCACCTCAGGAAGCAGCTTTATTCAAATGTCAGGAGGAAGACGAGGACATCGGGAGGCTGCGGGTCACACAGACGCTTCGAGGTCCGAAACTAAACCGCCTGTCGTAAAGAATAAAGAATCTGACCACATCATGTCAACGCCAGAGCCCAGGATCGTCACATCCGGTTCATCCAGCTGTGAAATCAATCGGCTGCAGAGACGCTGATGAAGAACCGGAGAACATCTGCTCAGGTTAGGAGGAATCTCAGCTTCTCGGCAAACTCCACGCCCGGATCTCCATCTAACTGCTGACGTTGGCTGGATGCTACCAGCACAGAGGACCAGGAAGTAACAGGAACAACCGGAGCTGAGACAGGATTCTCCACTAAAAAACAGGTAAGAAAAGCCCTCAGAGAGTTCAAACCTCCACCAAGCAGCTTCAGTCCACCCCCAACACAATCTCCCAATTCACATATTTTCTATGGAACGTTACAGATACAAATGTAATTACATACAGTTCAAATGTCCTACCAACAATGTGGCCTTCACCCCATCCGACCTAATGAACAGGCGCGGCCTCTAGCGCTGCAGCTCCTAACAGCCTCCCAGCTTCTTAGACAACCGGAGATAAGAATGCCGGCCCAACCGTGAGTATGTCACTCAGGAAGGAAAGAGAACTCCGTCACTGTCGCTGTCTGTCGCGTGGAGAAGAACCCCAAAAACAAGAGTGCCCTCTGGTGGCTTTTAGAGTAAACCGCATTTAATTGTCCACCTGGTTACACTTAGATTAAAAAATAATCCTGGATCCAGACGGTGATCCGGATCAGTCCCAACATGTCATCATTTGTTCCTTGTCCCATTTCACACATTTCCTGAACATTTCATCCAAATCCATCCATGAGTTTTCAAGTTATTTTGAACACAAACAAACAAACAAACCAACGCCGTCCATCACATAACCTCCTTGGTGGAGGTAACAACACAAATCACAAAATCCGAGGGTGGAAGATTTCACTCAAATAGAATAATAATAATAGTAATATAACAAAAGAAGGACTTCTGCAGGAGGTTTAAAACGTACAAACTTAAACTGTATTACTCGTATTGACAAGCTGGACTCTTGCGCTTGCTCTCTCGGCCCTTCAGGGTCGGTCACTGATCCCTTTGTTAAAAACCTGGATGAGTTCTTTAATTACAACAAGCAGATTAGTGCTGTCCTTAAAAACAGCTTCTTCCAGTTGAGGCTGTTCGTTAAAGTCAGGCTACGTCTCCATCATGGTGACGTTTAGAGAGTCAATCACGCTCTGATCACGACCAGGATGGACGACTTTAACTCTTTGTATATGAGCCTCGATCAGTCGTTTCTCTCTGTTGATCCAAAATGGTGCCGATCGGCTTCTAACTGGGACTAGAAAGCAGGAACACATAACCCTGGTCTTGGCGTGGCTCCACTTCCTGTTTATTGTAGGGTAGCATTTAAGGTTTTATCCCTTGTTTTTAAAGGCCCCGCATTATTTATCAGACCTTATCCAGCTCTACAAACCTGTTCAAGAACTGAGGTCGTTCAGTCAGGTGGTCCTGGAGGCCCCCAGATCTAGGACTAAAGGTGGCCGAGCCTTTAGTCCTGGACCAGCCCACCGCTGGACATCAGGGCTGCTGGACTACTGGATCTCCTCAGACCCCCCTCTACTCAGAGGCTTTCAGTCGGACTGGGCGCTGACCTCCTGGCTGCATGTATGTTGTTGTCATTGTAGGTTCATGTATGTTCTTCTGCGGTTGTTTTTAAATGTGCTGCATAACTAAAACTGACCTTGACCTACCAAAATAAAAGCCAATAAAATCTCCTTTATCGTCATTACACAGTGTGCAGCAGAATCAATCAGCAGTCCTGTCCATGCATTCACACAATCAGACGTCTTTAAACGTACAAGAAGATATTTGCAAAGATAAAATACAACATTTAGTAGGTAAAACCTGCACAACATCCCAGTTCGGTGCTGCAGGTTCTGGTCAAATGAGGCATCGAATCCGTGGAGGTGGAACCGAACAAATGCAGGACTAATGCATGCAAATCTGAACAATATGAAAAGGTTTAAACCAGCAGAATGAAGAGTAAAGACAGAAACAGCTCATGGATCTTGTTTTCAGGCGTCCAGAGCAGAATGTGATGTTTGGAGTCTCTGCAGCTTTAATCCTCGTACAAAGATCAGCCCGTGGAGGCGGAGGAGCGACGGCACGAGCAGGAAAACACCACAACCTAAGAGCACCGATGACAACCTCAACACCTGCTCCTGGTCATTTAATTCCATCACCAGATGTTCCAACAAGACAACACGCAGCTCAAACTGCTCCAGTCCAACCACAACCCATCCAACATGTCCGACAACGAGATCCGGTCCAACAACAACCTCCCCGAGTCCTTCAGGAGGAGTCGGACAACCTCCACCAGGCAGCATCAACATCGACTCTCCAGCTGCTCAGCATCAGTTCAGACATTCACATGAGGTTGTTCCATGACGTCTAACACTCGTTAGAAATAATAAAGAGGATTTAATGAAGCAACACGGGCTGAGTTCATCAGTGTGTGAATATAATGTGCAATATTTCATTTTAATGTCAACGAGTGTAATGTGCATTATTTTATTCTTTCATGTATAATATCTTATGGTCATGTGTGATTTTACCTGAGTATCCAGGTATTATTATCAGTATAACTTCTTTCTTTTCTATAACCTTGTGTTATCTGACTTATTATATTTTCAGTAATATATGATACTTATAGCTTATTACTTTTATATTAGGCATTAAATTTTCTAATGTTATGTAATTTTGTTAATGAACAATGTGTGGTCAAAGAATTTCCTTTAAGATTAATTAAGTTTAATCTCTTTTATTTTATCGCATGTGTTTATCGCCAATTTTACATTTTAATTTTAATCATTTTATTTATTAATGTTATTCTCTTTACTTTACAGTCTGTTTATTAAAGTATTTATTTTATTTTTAAAAATTTCTTAATTTTATTATCCTTACTATCTATTTATTTATGTATGTATGCTATTCAATTTTTAATTGTATTTTATCAGTTAATTTATTATCATTTACTATCTATTTAGTTATGTATTATTGAATCTCTTATTTTATTTATTTTATTAATTTATTTTCTTTTGCTATCCTTTTATGAGTGTATTCTATTATTATTCTATTTTTAATTTTATTTATTTAATCAATTTTATTATCCTTACTATTTATTTATGTATTTATTCTATTTTTATTTTATTAATTTTATTATCTTTTACTATCTATTTATTTATGTATTTATTCTATTTTTAATTTTATTTATTTTAACAATTTTATTATTCTTACTATCTATTTATTTATGCATTATTTCATTTTTATTTTTTAAATTTTATTAATTTATTATCTTTTACTATCTATTTTTATGCATTTATTCTATTTTTATTCTATTTTATTTTTTATTATTTTATTATCCTTACAATCTATTTATGTTTGTATTCTATTTTTATTCTAATTTTTATTTTTTTTTATTTTATTAATTTTATTATCTGTTACCATCCATTTATTTATGCATTTATTCCATTTTTTATTATTTTATTTATTTATTATTACTGCTATTATCATCATATTTAGTCGTGTCTTTATGGTTTTACCATCAATTATTTTTATTCCACTTGTTCTCTTTCCTCACTTGGATGTGGCTTTTTTGGTTCTTTTATTATCTTATCTGGTGGTGTTGTATTATTATTATTATTATCTATATCTGCCTATCTTTATATCCTGCATGTAATTATACATATTTTAATTGTTTTAATTGTAATGTGTTTACTCAAGTTTATTCTTACTTTTCCTTCAGCAGGTGGTTTCATGTATTTACAGTAATTATTATAAAGCTGTTTGAGAAGCAACCAGGGGATTAATTATTAATGAACTAATAAAGAGTAGAGGAGCTAACGCTAACCTCGGCTGGAAACAGAGTCAGACTGACTTCACTGAGGCTGAATGTGGCCACGGCGCTGCTCTGTGGAGGAAACACTGGGTTTAAAGAGAGGAAGTGAGTCTTCATCGACAGGCTGTCAGCGAATCGTACGTCAGGCTGCTAAAGACGGACCTCAGCTGCTGGTCTGCAGCTCAGAGCCTCCAAACCAGCCTCAGCCTGTCTGAGCTGCCTGCTGCGACCGGACCCGGAGAGGTGAGATTAAAGCTGCACCGCCGGCCTCGTCGACGCCAACAGGACTCTGCTCGGCGCTGCTTCGCCTGCAGGCACAGACCGAAGCAAAACCCACAGCCTCGGCTCTGGTGGGCAACAAATGAGACGACCGGATCTTAAAAGTCCACAGCAGCCGTCCTTCAGTCTAATAAGATGGACCACGCAGCAGAAAGAGGAACAGACGAGACGTTTACAACTAATATTTAAGATACGACGCACCGAGAAAAGACCAGCGGTTTAATAATTACATGCATCTTCTGGAGACACTCTGATATTAATTCATTATGTTTAGAAATAAGACGTATTGAAACCTAAAACTTCAAATTTAGCTCTGGATATCTGAAAACTGAAAGCACTGACCGGCTAAAAGAACATCCAGCCCACTCAGATATATCAATCAGCTGTTTTTATTAGTTTACTTCTTGGAATTTAATTAAAAATTAACATAAAAACCTACAAACTATCCATTAAACAGCAGTAACCACCCTTAAAATGCAGGCAGATAATAGAAGCTTGAAGAACAACAGAAAAATATTATAAAAATGTAGAAAAATAAATGTAAAATAACATTTTAAAACCCCTGTATGGCAGTAAAGTTACCTGTAAAACCACGTGCAAAACGAAAATTAACTGTGGAGTTTATTTATTTTACAGTTTGTGCTGTTTTTTAATGGTTAACATGTAAATTAATATTAAAAGTAAAGTGATTTTATTAATGATGAGCTGTAATTTACCAAAAACAGGGACAATCTGTAAAATACCAGCGCGTTGTTTAAAAAAATAAACTGTTAAAAAATATTTTATAATATTTTAAATCAACTGAGATGTAAAACAGAGAACACTTGTGGATATTTTTGATATGTTTATTAATAATTAACTTTTTTTTAAGTGATTTTACTTGTTATTGTCTGTATTTAAAGCAAATCAGGGAAAATCTGTTTAAAAAAAGTCAGATAAAATGTTTTACAGTGTGCTGTGTGATAGAATAATGTGTTTTAGACCCCAGAAATAAGATTATGAACCTTTAATTGAGCTTAAAATGAATATAAAGCTCTTTTTAAATAGTTTTTGAGCTGCTTTTTGCAGCGTTTTTTGCATAAATGCACTGTTAAAAACGTTTTTTTACAGTGTACAGTGTAACGCATGAAAACTTATTCCAGCAGATGGAATTAAACACCTGTAAGAGTGGATAAAATGTAAATAAAGCTCATTTTGAATGTTGTTTTATGACAGACTGGTGTAGTGAAAGATGCAAAAACATCACAGTTAGAATGTTTGTTTGTTTGTTTGTTTGTTTGTTTTTGCAGTTTGCTGTATGACAAACATGATGTGTTTAGGAGAATTAAAGCCCCCAGAAATAAAAGTACACTCTGGTAATTTTGCATAAAGTGTAAATAAAGCTGATCTCTCGTGTTCCTGGTCTTGTTCTGTTTACTTCCTGCCTTCCCTCTAATAAGTTCTCGGAGCTCTGCGGCTGATTAAAGCTGGACGGTCGGATCCTTTCACACCGACAGGCGTCTAGTTCGTGTTGCATCGCCTGCAGGCACAAACTGAGGGCTTGAATTCGCCGGAAGTTAAACTCGGCAGCTTCTTGTTAGCGGCAAACAAGACGACGGACGTCCTGCAGCAGACGGCGGACATTTGGAGCGGTTAAAGACTCACCCTTGACGACGAGGTTGAGCAGCTTCGGCCGGGGGTTGCGTTCGCTCTGGATGGAGCAGGTGTACTGGCCGTCGTCGCTTACATCCACCTTCTGTATCTGCAGGCTGTACTCGTGTTTGTCTCCCACGCTGGACACGATGGACACCCGGGGGTCCACCGACCACTTGTCCTTCCCCGCGAATATGATGCTGGAGCGGTTCAGCCAGGCTCCTTTAGAGATCCCATCCAGCAGGTAGCACCTGGAAGACCAGAGAACACAGTCAGAAACCATCAGCAGCATCGAGAAATGAGCTCCTCTGCTAATAAACAAACTCCTGCAGTAGTTTCCCCCACATTTAGATCTAATCTGCATAAATCCTGGAACTGTTGTTGATGTTTCTGCGATCAGATGAGCCCCAGTCTGAGTCATCCATGTTGGGACTCAACCTGCTCCGGCTGCTTTAAAGACTTGATTTGCCTCGAGGCTAAAAAAGCCTGAATCACGGCTGCGGTAGCCGAACATAAAGGAGGCTGCTGCCGAGCTTCTGTCGCAGCTTCAAAGGAGAACATCGGGTGAAAAGTGCAGCACTTCTCACCGACTAGCAGGTTCATGGACTCTTATTTATGCTCCGGCAGCTGATTAAAGGTGTGGCGGCCTCCGTTTGTGGAGAACCGGCTGCACGACGTTGAGTTATTTCACAAACGTATGAAAGAAAGTGCTTTAAAAAGGTGAAACCCAAGACCTGGGAGGTTTTATCTGCACTAAAGGTTCTCCAGGAGGCTCTCTGGCTCTTTAAAGCAGTGGTTCTCAACTGGTGGGTCGGGACCCAAAGGTGGGTCGTGAAGCCATTTTTAGAGGGTCGCAGAAGCATAAACCCCCCTCCTCAAAAAAGTACCGGGCGAAAGTCTTTTATTTTGAAAGACGTGTTTCTTATGACACAGTTTGAGGATATTTAGTGGTGGTGACACCAGTAGTTGCCCACTATTAACCTCTAGATCTGGTTCTGCCAGGTTATTGGAGAAATTTATGCTAAAATGTGTCAAAAATGAACCAAAATGTGCTCAGAATCTGTCAAAATGGGACAAAATATGCCCCAAACTTGGCAAAAGTGTCCAAACAAACCAAAATGAGCAAAAAATAAGCCCAATTTTTCCTAAATTGTATCAAAATGCGTTGAGACTCCACCCAAATAAACCTTAACTTGTTAACAGGAACAGCAAACTTCAAAAATTTGGGTCGTGACCGTTATTAATGGAGACATAGTGGGTCCTGAGGCTGGACCAGTTGAGAACCACTGCTTTAAAGCTCCATCACTGATTGAAGAACCAAAGATTCTTCATGTTTATCTGATTTAAAAACATGAAATTAAAGCTGCAGCTAACAGTTTTTGATTAATCGATTCATTATTGGGTCCAAAAACATCAAAGACTGCTAGAAGTTTCCCAAATCTTCAGCTGCCATCTTGCAAAACGTCGTCCAGAAACCTAAAATATTAAATATGTTTAAATGGAAAAACCCCAGAGATGCTGCAGATTCTTACATTTACAGTTCAAACTTAAGAGTTCAGAATCTCTGGCTGCCAAATGCATTCGGTGTTTCTTGAATTCTAACAGATGTATGAGTTAATTGAAGGTGTCGACTGATTTTATGTTGCTGACTCGTCTGAAATTGGGTGTAAAAGCTAAAAAGGAACTTTAATAAACGTCCAGCAGCTCCAACTTGTCTCAACCCACTTGATTTCAGATAAATTCACTTTCCAGGTAACATTTCAGCAGATGGAGGGACGTGTTTTAAGACAACGCATCTTAAATATCTTGTTAAGTCAAACAATCTTGAAATGATCTTGTTTTAGTTGTATTTTACCAGAAACAAGGTTCATTTCATTTCATCCATGTTTCAAGCTGAGCTGTTGTTTGTATCAGATAAATAATCTGGATTTAAGAAATAAAGTAAATGCATTTTATTGGAAAATCACCAATTCATATCAGAAAACAGCTGCATGTGGAAAATGTGTAAAAAAGAAAAGCAAATGTCTGCTTTTGAGTTAAAACTCCTCCTTTTGGGCGTAGCTGGCTTCACCTAAAACACAACACCTTCAAATGCTGTCAAACACCACTAAATATTAGGATTTCTAGCCAACTGTGAGAAGACATTATATCTCAGAATGCTTCCATTAATCTGTGTGATCTGATTTCAAGTACAAGATGGTCTTAAATCTAGAGAAGAGCCACGATAATACAACTAAAATAAGTTGAACACATCTCAAATTAAGAAGCTGACATTAAACTTATTAAAGCTAAAATCTATTTAATTCTTTATCATGTCTGGTTTATTCTAAGACACCTCAGCTTGACAATGCTGCTAAAATATAGCTTAAAATAAGTTTTCCCTGCTAATTTTAAGACCTCAATATTCTAAATATCATGTCTTATTTCAAGAAATCTGACCAAGCAAATGTTCACTTTTTCTATTGGCAGATTTTTACACTTATTTCAAAGTAAAAGTGTCTTGAAGTAAGTTGCTTTTTTTCATGTTTTGGGAGGGGCATTTTTTACAGTGTAGCTCAAGAGGAAGTAGCTGAGTTTATCAGTCTTTGTCTGCTCATCTGCTGGACGCTACGGATTTTATTTACATTTAATATTCTTCTTAATCCGTGATACAAAATTAGATTATACAAATTAAAAATCTGCAATACAGTGAGACCGCGGCATGTCGAGGGACGACTTTGTATACATGTTTTCATATATATAATATAAAATTTTTGGTTATTTGTTTTTTTTAAATGGTGGAATCTTTTCAAATACAGCAAACAGTGATTTTAAATAATAAAAGAATATAACCACCTTTAAAATACAGGCATGTAATAAACCTAAAATGCCATAAATATAATAGAATTTGTGCTAAAATTTAAAATAATAAGTATAATAATGGAGATAAAGCCAGGAAGAAGTCTGACGCACAGAGAAAACATTCATTATTGTGCAGTTTGTCGTGGAATAAAGCAGAATAGAGGGAACAGCTGATGTTTTATCTACTTGGAGAGCATCACCTGCTTTACAACAGTGAATGGAGGTCCTTCACCCTGCTGGACTAAAGCAGACCGAGACCAACACAAACGGGGTCAACACCGCCTCCGATCAGCTGCTGCCGCCTCGTTTTTAAAGCATCGCGTCGTCTTCTGTGACAAACGCTGCAGTAAGGACGAGGAAACCAGGCGGTGGAGTTCTTTGGCCGCTGACGACCGCCAGCAGCAGCAGAAGCAGCAAAGCCACCGAGGAAATGAGGCTGGCACCGACCGCCGAGCTCCTCAGCCCGACGCCAACAAAGTGTCCGTCAGGGAGGCTGCTGGAGGTCCAGACCAGGCCGGTCCACCCTCAAGATACCGAGACAAGCAACGGGAGGAGGTGGTGATAAAATGAAGGAGAGCCCCGTCGGCTGGTTAAAACACCGACCACCTGAGCTGCAGCAGTTTCTGGCCTCGGGCGGGTTTTACTGAAGGAGCCTCGAGGCAGGACTCATGTCAACAAAACAGGAATCTTAAAGAGCTGCCGACTGTTTAACGCCCTGCACCTTCACATAATCAGAGAAAACGAGCTTTGAAGAGCTAATGTGGCTGAATTAACCGCCTGATTTGGGTTTCTGCATTCATTTTACTGCGTTTTACAGCTGCTTACCAACTGAAAGGAGAAACCTGAAGCTCCTCCTTTAAAGTCCAGGCCTTTCCTCCGTTACTCATCGACATCATCACGTTACACATTAGCGTTAGCATTAGCACAACACATGAACGGCTGGTTCAGCTCTAAAACAAACAGGAACTCACATGGTGTCCAACTTCACTGCTTCTGCCAGACCTGCCAACCAGTGTTACCTGGCATGGCTGACCAATCAGAGCACAGCTGGATTTTAGGGGTGTGGCCTTAAAGAGACAGGAGCTAAAACTGACATAAGGCGCTGCAGAAATGTAAAATAAGGCTGAAAATGTTAAAAAAAAAAAATAAGAAAAATTAAAGCTGCAAGCAGCGTCAAACGGGCCCTCGCTCCTGATCATGCTCCTCTCCATACAACCTTGTCTAGGCGGCGCCGTAGAGCCGATTAGAATTTCGACTGTGCAAATTTGTTGGTCGTGGGATACTATATTTATGTACCAGATTTCATGTTTGTAGGTTAAAGCAGTGATTTTATATGAGTATTTGAATATTTGTAGGGGGCGCTGTGGAGCCGTTTGACCACGCCCATTTGTGAATTGTATATTAAATATTAGGTCTTGAGATTAATGAGGTTTTGTGTGGATTTGGTGATTTTACATGTATCACTTCACCTCCAAAACCAATTTCGTTCCACATGGCGATTTTGTTCAAAATGGCCGCCATGCCACGCCCACATCATGTGACGTAGCTACTAGATTTTAATAACTTTTCATCCTGGAGGGGTCTAGATGCCACACAGTGAATTTGGTGAAGATCGAACAAAAATCCTGGGAGAAGTTCGCTAATTTCCAATGCCTGCGCACGTGTTCCATTGTACAATCTTAAGCTTTTTGTTCAAAATGGCTGCCATGCCACGGCCACACCGTGTGACGCAGCCACAAGATTTTAATAACTTTTCATCCTGGAGGGGTCTAAATGCTACACAGTGAATTTGGTGGAGATCGGACAAAAATCCTGGGAGGAGTTCGTTAAATTCCAATGCCTGCGCACCACGTGTTGTAGTTGGCACTGTTTAGCTTTTTTGTTCAAAATGGCCGCCATGCCACGCCCACACCGTGTGAAGCAGCCACAAGATTTTAATAACTTTTCATCCTGGAGGGGTTGAGATGCCACACAGCGAATTTGGTGAAGATCGGATAAAAATCCTGGGAGGAGTTCGTTAAATTCCAATGCCTGCGCACCACATGCTGTAGGGGGCGCTGTTGAGCTTTTTTTGAAATTTCAACAGCAGGAATTTTTTTGTCTTGGGCTACTGTACCTGTGTACCAAATTTCATGAGTTTACGTGAAACTAGCCGTATTAACTCCACTAAAGCACAATTTTCTAGGTGGCGCTATTGAGTCATTTTGCCATTCATATGTGTAATTCCCCCAAAATATCAAATTTTTCACCAGTCCTGATGTGTGTGCCAAATTTGGTGAGTTTTTGAGCATGTTTAGGGGGTCAAATTGAGGGTCAAAGTGGCGTAAGAAAAATAAAGAAACCGCCAAACAAACCGCCAAACCGCCAAAGAAACACTAGAAGAACAATAGGGTCCTACGCACTGTAGTGCTTCGGGCCCTAACTATAAATGTCACTTATTCAGTCTTAACCACCTTTAAAATGCAGGTATGTAACACGAGCTTCAACTATCTGAAATATAACAACAAAATATTAGAAGTATATTAGAAATTGTTGTAAAAGTAGAAGAAAAAATCTGTATTATAACATGATATAATTATAAAATTATTATGTCCAATAAAATAATTGTGGACAGTTTCGGTCTGTTTTTTTTAATGGTAATGTCTTTTCAAATACAACATTTAGCTGTTTTTATTATTTACTTATTTTAATTTAAATTAAAAATGTCATTTATACAACAGAAACCACCTTTAAATACAGACATATGATTGGAGCTTGAAGAATAACAAGAAAAATATAATAAATATATTAGAATTTATGTTTAAAAATAAAAGAAAAACTGTAATATAACACTTTAAAATCTCTTTAGTATATTTATGGTAGTAAAGTTACCAATACATCCAAACTGCAAAAAATAGGAATTAATTGTGGACATTTATTTTATTTTTTTGTAATGATATGTGATTTATCAAAAAGGGGAAAAATCTATATAATGACAGCGCTCTGTTCAAAAACTTATATGTCAATAAAGCTCATTTTGAATATTTTAAATGCCTCAAAAAATCAGTTGCAAAAAAAAATTAATTGTGCACATTTTTTATTTTTGTGGTTAACCCCTTTTTGAATAATTAAAAAAAATACAGCTAAAAATGTAAAAATAATGAGTTTGTTTGAGTTGTTTTTTCATTAATGGTTAACAGGTAAATTAATAATTTTTTGGGTTATTTTATTTGTGATTATCTATAATTTACCAGAAGAGGAAAAATCTATAAAATAAAAGTGAATTGTTCATAAAATTATAAA